>WSTJ01000378.1:0-27123 GCA_019623705.1 Ceratobasidium sp. 428 | reverse complement strand
CGGAAGTCTGTCAGGCTCAGGACATACAGGCGTAATTCATTGGCACTAGTCCCAAACATACCTTTATTGCGTGCCTGGTCAAAACTATCAGTCATGAGCACAAAATATCAGCACACGGTAATGTAGTTTTGTTCCCGCGCGGCTTGTATGCGCTATGCAAGCCTATCCGCGCTGATCCAGAGTATAATCCATCATCATACATGCGACCAGAACCTGATGCAGGAGTGGTTGATTTAACTGTAGATACTCACTACAGCATTGCAAACATATGGTGCGTCTAAACCTTCATGGAATTATAGTACGCTCATTTGTTCTCGCCAGGGCCATGACACGAGACACGAGCGCCTACATCGACCCAGAGAGGTTTGACCCGGATAGATACCTTGATCCGAACGTTTCATGTTCTCCAGCGTTTGGGTTCGGTAGACGGTAGGTTATCTTGATGAGATATTACCAAATTATCTTCTGATTGTGTACGAGTTAGGATGTGTCCAGGGATGCATTACGCCAAGGCATCCTTGTTCTTGACTATTTCGTCGGTTCTGGCTGTATTCGATATCGCCTTGGCCAAAGATTCGGATGAAAAAGACCAGATTCCCGAGTTGGAGAGTGCAAATCAAGTGCCATAGTCAGTATTATCTTGCACAATTAAGCGCGTGTACCTGGTTGACAGTACTGGTTGTTGATGCATATAGCCATCCCAAACCTTTTAAACTTGCCCTAATCCCGCGTTCTAAGCCGCGTTCCGATGCAGTACGTTCAGCTACGACGCCGGCAGCTGATCTATGTGATATTTTTAGGTAACCAGCGAGAGCAAGCTATAAAGGGGTCTGACGGCGCATGAGGCATGTTACTTACTGGAAGGGTTTTCTGAACCCACGTGTTTGGTACGGAACTGATAACTGGGCGGTTTCTTGCGCCTACAGTTTCTCCCGCTTAATTCGATAGTTTTCTGGCTCATGGCTAGACCTTCTCGCCCTAGTTAAGGTCGGCCAGATCGCGGCTCTCCTCGCGCTGTGGTTGGTTACCATGTACATTCAATGACACACGCCTCAAACTTGCAATATGATAGCCTAAATCGTAAAGGATATTTTGACTATTTGGATAGCCCCATCTACCAGCCGCAGCTCCTATTCGTACCGTCATCGTTGGGTACTGGTTGGTCCAGCCACTGGACTAGGGGTTGATGAGACGAGAGGTTAATGTGTTAACAGACGAACAAGGCACACAGGCTGTGGTAGCACCGTACAATAGCTTTTGGCTGGTATCCAATGGTGGGCGAGTGAGCGTAGTGGGACTTCCGTCCGGCGTCTTCAGACTTCCATCGCGGGTTGGCCGGACTGCTATCACGTGATCGTGACAAGTGACCGGGCTTTCGGTGCCGATCTTCCTTCGTCGAAAAATGGGCGTATCCTCCCGCATATCCTATTGTTCAAACCCTACAAACTCATACAGAAACATAGTTCGCGAGCCAGCGCATATATACAAAATCTACTAGCAAACACTAGATATGCCTCTCACTTGTTATAACGACAGGAACACACTCGTAGTAGTGGCGCTCTTCACGGCGCGATAAAAAATAATGCTGTGAGGCATCGCACCATCGTAATCATCGCTGGATGAAACTTCCAATGGAGGTACCTAGAGGCCGTATCCTCAACGGACCTTTGTTCAAACGACACACGACAGGAGAGGGCTACTCCTATGGCAGGTGGAGGTTAGGAGTAGCCTCTAGACGTTGCCCCTTGCGGTTGAACGGACTCCTTGGCCCGATCACATCTACTATATCTCTAACAGACCACTTGATTCTAAGGACGGATGAAGATGTATTACAGCGGCGGTGTGGGACATGTATACACCTAGGTTCGTACGATCTTCGGTGTCTATAATAGGGCAGTGACTTCCTCGGTTTACGAATGGTCGGATCACTCCTTAGGGTTCTGATGCCCGATGACAGTCTATTTTTCTGATACGGAAAACGAACTACTCAGCCACTAAACTGAAGTACTTGTCATGAGGCCCTGCATGTCAAGCCCGAAGTGAATCGTTCATCCGTATATCATCTATCCTTCTTCGGGGCACAACCGAACACAACCCCCCTTGTCCGACGTACCACTTTTTCATGGGTGCCTTGAGTACACTCTTGGGTAGTCTTAGCACTGTTGCTGCTGTAGCGACAGCATATATGCTATGGTATAGGAATGCATCGACGCATCCACTACCTCCAAGCCCAAAATACTACCCAGTCATTGGGAACCTTTTCTCAGTGCCTACACGGGATGAATATGCTGAATTTGTTGAGATAGGAAAGAAGTTAAATAGTAAGTATTTAAATTCAGTTGAGTCAATGTCTACAACCAAGTATTGTTCTTAACTAGGTGATATATTCTGCTTGAGAGTTTTCGGTACTGTGATCGTTGTCCTCAACTCGTCCGAACATACTACAAATATGTTCGAGAAACGCTTCAATATCTATTCCGATCGTTGGTGCCCTCCAATGATAGCGGAGCCGTCTTTGTAAGTAACGTATTTGCTCTGTATAATTCGTCACAAACTTTCTCCCACAGAGTGAACTGGAGTTTGTTTCTTAGCTTGCTGGGTTACAATGACCGGTGGAAAAAGTCACTCCGGCTTATGCACCCTTGGCTGCATAAGAAAGCCATTGTCGGATTCCATACGTCTCAACAGGTCCAAGCTCGACTACTTCTCCAACGCTTGCTTCAAGCATCAGATAGCCTCAGCACATCCGCGGAGTTAGAAGCAGAGTTTTTCAGGTGAGAGTGACATTTTACGAACGACAACTTGATATCAGCCCATATCTCAGGACGTTGGCCACCACACTAGCACACTCTATATACGGCTATAGTGTCAAATCTCTGGATGATCCGCTGGTGCTGGGTTTTAGAACGGCCACAGACAACCTCGCTAAAGCTGCCTTGCCGTCCAGTATGTTTTATTAATGATTATTATCGTTTGATATTGTATTAAGCTCATGGAACCTTCTTTATCAGATTTCCTGGTAAACCTTTTTCCCATTCTCGTTCATGTGCCCGACTGGTTTCCCGGAGCAGGCTGGAAACGCACTGCTCGCGAATGGAGGAAACAGCAGGAACACACCGTCGACACAGCATATCATTGGACTAAGGCCCAGATTGTAAGCCCCGACTGTCCTGCCAGACCCAAATCGAGAATCATATCTTCTCCAGGCAAAAGGAGAGAACGAACCTTCCATCATTGCATCTCTACTAAACCACGCCGAGAGGCTTGGTCTCGAATCAGACGAGATCGATAGTTACGTCAAGCAGATTGCGGCCACTCTTCTTTCAGGTTAGTATCAACGAGCCCTGTAGTTTGAGTACAAGCAATAATTTTCGTTTATTTACCAGGAGGTACAGATACAGTGCGTCACCCCTAATCATTTTAGAACTGTCATGTTACCAAGTATTGTAACAGTCTGCCGGCGCGCTTCTAATATTCGTTCTGGCGATGCTTCTGTTCCCTGAAGCTCAATCAAAAGCCCAGGAAGAGATCGACGCTGTGATTGGCCTTGGTCGACTTCCGACCATGGAGGATCAACCAAAGCTGAAGTACGTGGGTAATCTCATCAACGAGGTTTTGAGGTGGCGTCCGCCGGTACCTGCTGGTCAGCTCTATTGTTCAGACTCATAAAACTGTGAACTGATGTCGTTGTCGTAGGCGTGCCACACGCTTGCTCTCAAGACGACGTTTATCAAGGATACAGGATCCCCAAGGGGGCTATTGTGTGAGTAATCTAGTCTTGGAACCTGTAAGAAAGAGGGCTGAAACCACAATTGTAGTATCGGAAACATTTGGTATGCTCCGATATCAGAGCTGTCGTTATTGCTATAGCTGATTACGATGTTTCCAGGGCTATAAATCACGATTCTGCTGTTTATAAAGACCCGGAAACCTTCAACCCTGACCGCTTTCTTGACGGAAGCGTTCCGCCTCCTCCAATCTTTGGTTTCGGTCGGCGGTGCGCTACTTTTGACTCATTTCTTCGCTGAACTATCAGGTTGAACGTAAAAATAGGATATGCCCTGGGCTACACTATGCCGAAGCCGCACTTTTCATCTCAATCGCGTCAATTTTGGCGACTTTCAATATCACTCTTGCCAAAGACATAAATGGAAATGACTTGGTTCCCGTCCCAGAGAGCGACAACTCAATAACCTAGTCAGTTCCCAGTCGTCAAATCGTGCTCACTTATTTACTGAATGGTGCATATAGCCACCCAAAACTCTTCAAACTTAGAATATTGCCCCGTTCTAGCCAGCACGAGAATTTAATTCGTACTGGGGTCTGATCGGTAATGCGGAAACGTTGATTATAGAAGCTTGAGCTGAATACAGTTTGCTACTCATGGCAAAAGGGTGTCGATCAGAGACTCAAACAAACTATCAAAAAGAATAACAAATGCTGTTGTACCCACGCTGTAAACTCAATCTTTATCCAAAACTTCAGCTCTTCAGACTACAAAAGAGTGGTAAAATCCAAACTATATACACTATATGCAAGGTACGTCGAAGCACCAATTGTCCGATATATAAACGATATAAAATGAGAGTAAGAAATCACGTGAGTGTGTGCGTGTGTACGAAATCAGATCAAGTCCAAAAATAACCTTTACCACAACGACCCCTTTGAATTAAGTTAGATCACCAACAGATACCCAACGACCGCTACAACGGCTCCCATCGCCATCCCAACCCCTAACCGTTCAGCTCCGTTCCCGTTCCCATTTCCGTTCCCATTTCCGTTCCCGCCTCCGTTGGATGGGGATCCGGTCTGAGTCGCGCTCCCTGGCGCGCTGGTTGATACAGTCGAAGCGGGAGGTGGGACGCCATTGTACTGTGCTCGGATGATATTGGCTGCTTGTTCGGCCATGCCGTAGGTTGGAGCCATAAGCTATAGTTTTTGTGAGTTTTGTTTTGACTTGTCTCGGAGAGGAGTGAACTTACATGAGCAGCGAATTGGATTGGGTAGATTGACGAATCGACGACGCGAACGTTACCTAATGAGAGAAAAGAGAAGGTTTCGTAAGTAAATTGCCGGCTAGTATGTACAAATAAAACCGACTTACTCGTTCCGTACATCCTCAAATCAGCATCAATAACACCCGCATGGTCTTCAGGCAACATCGACATCGTACACGACGGGTGATACTCTGTCCCGACCTTCCCAAGCAGCCAATTATCCCAATCCGCGTCGGTCGATACACTATTCCCGGGCGAGACTTCTTCTACAATCGACCCGTTGAGCGGCTGGGTCTGGCCGAGCTTACGCGCGAGTTTGAGACCTTCGCGGAGCATGTAGATGTCTGCGTCATGCGAGAGGTAGTTCGGGTCGATGATCGGCTGGTCGAATGGGTCGGTGGAGTTGATGTAGAGGCGGCCGTGCGAGAAGGGATGTTGGAGGGCTGCTTGGATCGCGATTGTGTCCGAGCCGGAAGATGTGCCTGTGAGCGAGAATAGGAGTTCGACCTAGTCGGGACATTTTAGTTATTTTTTCTGGTGAGTAGTATATTGATCCCAACATACCTGTCCGACCTGACTCATCAACAGTTTATCCACATTCGTCTCATAAATCGCTTGGTACCCTTTCTTCACTCGTGGATCACTGCTCGGCACCAAGCGGTTCAAACTGTCCGTCAAATTGGCTTTGACTTGATCGCGGAACGTGGGGGCCCAGTCTGGGCCAAACAAGTCCGTGATATTGGAATAGGCGATAGCGGAGTTGATAAATGAGAGGAAGGGAGCAGATGTGCCATTGTCGAGTGTGCCCGAGCCTTTGATGGATGCAGCGGTTTCGGCTGTGGTTCGGAAGACGACTTCGGTCGAGAGGTGGTCTTGGAGGTGCGCGCCAACGCCAGGAAGTTCGTACACTATGTTGATCACGATGAGAATGAGGTGAGTGCTAGGTGGAAAGGAAGGAGACGTACCGACTGGAATGTTCAGTTTTTCGAGAACGTCCCTCGGACCAATACCACTGTGCATCGCGATGTTCGGGCTCCCAATCGCACCCCCAGCGAGGATAACCTCCTTTTTCGCCGTAACTGTCCTCTTTGCCCCAGTCCTAGTCGCAGCAAACTCGACGCCACTCGCCACAGTCTTTCCGTTCCCGTCCTTCTGATCAGCCCACAACATCCTCGTCACCGTTGCGTTCGGTAAAATCGCGAGGTTCGGTCGAGGACCGAGCGGGTCGATATAGGCGCTCCTCGAATACGACCGAGTCCAGTTCGTCGGGTTGATTGAACTAGTAGCGATAAATCCGCCCCATCCACTTCCACCGTTCGCATCTGGGCTAGGAGGAATGCCGATCCAGTCGAGCGTAGCAGTCCAGTTACCTACAACCGGTACAATGTATCCTGGGTAGCTGTACTGCAATGGGCCGGTTCTACCGTGCGAGGTGGTATCGTAGAGGATACGACCGGCATTTTTGATCTTGTCAGACGGCTCGGTGAAATTTTCGGATTTTTTCATGGCTTCAAAGAGGGACGCCCAGGACCAGGCTTTGGCCGACGCTTGATCGGGGAGGAGCTGGGACCATGCGTCGACTTCTAAGGCCGAGGGACGGACGAGGTAGAGACCGTTGACTGCTGTAGAACTGTGTATATTGGGTGAGTTTGGTCAAAACAAGGGGAAGAAGGGAGGAGACATACCCGCCTAAAGTCTTTCCTCGTGGCCATGGAAGTTGTCGGTTTCCTAGTCTTGGCTGGGGCTCGGTGACGTACTGCCAATCGTATTCCGTACCCAAGAGGGATGAATAGTATGCGTTACCGGGTATATCTATGTAGTTCCAACCACATATCCATCATTTTTCGAATCACGTCATACCGTCATCCCCCATCGAAGATTGAACTCACCGATTCGCGACTTGACATCATCTCCCGACGCACCCGCCTCGAGCACCAACACCGTCGTATTAGAGTCTTCAGTCAATCGGCTTGCAAGAACAAGTCCGGCCAGTCCACCTCCGGCAATAACAAAATCGTAAGCGGCATCAGTTTGGTCGTTGTAGATAATTCCGGCCGCAAGCGCGGGAGCCGCAAAGAGCAGCGTGGAGAGGGGTCTCATTGTCGTTAAGGTTTAGGATAGAGGGGCAGCGGTCAGGTGCAGATCTTTATATGCCGCGCCAAGTCGGATAGGGTCGTATTCACGCGCCTCGTTGCCGTTCTTGGCTCGTAAACCTGACGAGAACCACGTGTGACATCATGCGCATATAGGTGATGACTAAGCATCCCAGCCGCCGGCATTCACGGCATTCCCTTGTGAATCTTGGCGTGTCGACCAATCAAGCTGTCTTTTTGATAAATCATTCGGGTACGCGTGAATCAACTTTTCGAAGATCGTGGCGATGTATCTGGGGACGTGCGCCTCCAAGTGTCCTTGTTTCAGCCAGAGCCCCTATTTGACCTTCTCAAGCTACGCAACCGCATTCACCGATACCCGCGGTGTGTGTGGGGTACGAAAGCAAACGTCTGTATTGTAGTACTGCCCCAGATGCCGAGAAATGAAAAGCTACGCCATGATTCGCTGGGTAGATTAGGTGAAAACGAGACGCTTCGCGTCCTGTCAATACAGCTCCAACCGGCTTCTTTGTTTGACCCACCAAAGGCTCAGCATTTACTCACCACATAGTACTGCTTGCTCCTCTTTTATAATGAATAAGACTTACTGACTAGCCGTATGTCTACAACCGCTGAAAACTAAGGTTTCAGAAGCCTAGACTAGTAGTACCATACCAACCGATGCGTGTTTAGGAACATCGATTTGAATCAGCAAATACTTATACACTCTATCAAGACTCAGCATAAGTCAACTTGCGAAATGTACCTTTGGTAACAAGTGGAGTAAATGCAATAGAGTCAGGAAAGCAAATGTGAATGACTAAACGGAAGATCGCCCAAGCCCCGGTTTCCGCTCGCGCCGACGTCGCGGGTCGCCGTTTTCATCCGGCGAGGGAATAATGCTTTTTGACGCTCACCTTGCCGTAAAGATATTATATTGCAGAAATCCAATTCTTGATCAAGATCTAAGTTCACCTCGAGTAGTTTACTAGCGTTGTCATCTTTAAAAGAGTGTGTTGGATGTTTCAAGAAAACTAATTATTGCTCAACGACGGAGTGCCAAAGATCGCAAGCTGCTCTATCCAACACTAGTTACAACGCTCTAGGGATCGAGACTGGTACTACACTCCAGAGCGGATTAAGGCCTCATGTGCGGCTGATCGTGACGTCAGTTTCAGCCGAAAGGCTTTGGGTTGACTATATGCGGAGCAAAAGTCAATCTTTAGAAGCCTTTATGCAGAGCCTGCGAATAATACTCACTAAACTACCCGACCTATGTTTTCAGACATAGTGGGCACAATGTTGGCGCCTTTTTGATCTTGAGTGAGCCGGATATCGAAAGTAGCCAAGACTGAGGCGATCGTGATGAAGACAGCTGCATTCGCGTAGTGAATACCCGGACACAATCTATTCTCGGAAGGTAAGTCTTGGTGAAAGAATGAAAGTAATTTTCATTACCGTCGGCCAAAACCAAAAGCAGGGGCCGGTGGGACTTCTGGATTGAGGAATCTATCTGGGTCAAATATCTCCGGATTAGGATATACTTTGGGATTTCGAGTAATAGCCCTGAATGTGTTGATAAGTACTTGAATAGTAACGTTACATAGGGTCTCTCTCCTTACCAAGTGTTTGCTATACTGCGTTAACAGGTTAGTGTTAGAATTCAGATAAACTTAGACACAATATCGAGAGCCGCTTACACCATGGCTCCCCTAGGAATACCGTATCCTTTGTACACGTCGTCCTCGTAACAAGCATGAGGGAAGCCTAGCATGATGGAAAATAAGTTAACCGTCTAGTCAAAAAACCTGTTTGAGCTAAGCATACCTCCCGGAAGAGTTGGACACCATCTAAACAGTTCTGTTAAGAGCCTCTCTACGTATACAAGTTTCGGTCTATCCTCCAAAGTTGGCAACCGGTCGGAGCCAATTATAGTGTCGATCTCTTTTTGAGCCTTTCTTTGAACCTCTGGGAACAGCATCATCGCCATGAAGAACATCACGAGAGCGCTTGTGGTCTGCAGTCGGTGTTAGTCAATCGACGCGCAGCGCAATCGTAAGAATTTACCGTATCCGTACCTCCTGAATGGTTGACATGACCTGAGCTTATTAAATGAATGTTGTATAATAGATTTACTTACCCCCAAAGAGAGTGACAGCGACCTGCTTGACATAATCTTCGACTTCATCCGGCTCCAGTCCAAGCTGTGCTGCATGGTTCAGCATAGAGGCAACGATCGAAGGCTCGTTGCTTCCGTTTGCCTAGCACACCATGACCCGACTGAATCAGGTGGGCCTCCGTATTCATAAGAACGAATAAAGTGCTTACAATCTGATTCTTTGTCCAGTTGTATGCGGCGTCCACTGCTGTATCCTTCTGTTCTCTCCATTTCCGCGCTGTTCGTTTCCACTTGGCTCCAGGGAACCACTCTGGGATGTGAACAAGAGCAGGGAACAAATTCACCAAAAAATCTATCAGTCAATAAATATGAGAATTGTATTTCGCAAACTATCAAATACTAGATTCCCTAAACTTACTAGACGGCAGGGCTGCTGTCGTGCCATTTTCCATAGCTTCTTTGAGACCTAGAACGAATGGATCGTCGGAAGAATAAAGGGTGTACCCGTAGATCGAGTGCACGAGAGTAGTAGCGGACATTCTACCAAAGTGATTTAGGTCTAATTCATAGACATTAAGCAAGCAGGGCTCGAGATATTACCTAAATAGTTCAGCCTCAAGTTCGTCTGATGTACTTAAATGGCTTGATTTTTCGAGTAGGCGTTTGAGTAGAAGCCTAGCTTGTAATTGTTGGGCTGGATGAAACTCTTCAGCCGCTTTTTTGTGCAGCCAGGTATGCGCAAGTCGGCGAGATTTTCGCCATCGGTCATTGTAACCAATCAGAGTGATAAAACCAGGCCAGTACATCCTACAAACTCGTCGAATTATCAAATATAATACAAATCACACCAGCGCCGACGACTCACAATGGCGGTTCCTTCAGCATAGTAGGACACACACGATCTGAGTAAATACTGGATCGTTTCTCGAGGAGGTTGATAGCGTCCTCAGATGAGTTGAGCACGATTATCACCGTCCCGAACATTCGCAATGAAATGATGTCGCCTATGAGACCGTAATCGTTGCATTAATCCTCTCGACACTTTACTGGCATGGCTCACTATTCAGCTGCTTTCCCAGCTCTATGAATCCAAAATGTTCATCCTTTGTGGGCATCGATAGTATGTTACCAATCAATGGCCAGTAAGTTGGACTCGGAGGAAGTGGATGTGCGTGGGTAGTGTGGTTTCTCCAGAGGATATATGCACCTAGAGCGCCGGCAGCTGCTCCCAAACCGACTAAGGTGTTGGAATTGTTCATGGTCGTGGTGGTCAAGGGTGAGCTTGAATAGGGTGATAACACGCTGGTTGAACTGTGTGATCCTCGGCTCAGGGACACAACTGTCTCGGTAACACTCTCCGTGATGCGCTAGTCCAGAATACTTGCTTATCATCCACTTCGGCAAACAATTATAACCCAGATTAGGATTTTATCGTGCTGACGATATAGTCATGTGACCTCAGTTTGGATGCATACCTAATATGGTAGTTATCCCGATGTCTGTATCGTTCCTAAGTCCCAGAGTCGCATCATATTTCTCTGGCGTCGGAGAGCACGGACCGTACTGCGCATTTCGCAGGGTAGGCAAACCTGACTAGAAAGAAGTAGCTTCAATTCTTCACAATGGTAAAAGTACAACAATCTCTGCACTGCGACTAGCCTAAGCAACATCACCGTAGCTGCGGGAAAAATCGTGTTAGCATCCTATGAAAAGCGAACGAGTGATGAAGTATGCTTACAAGATTCCACGACCGTTCGTACCGATGTAGACTCTGCCGTAAACTCGGGGGTCACCAGAGATAGGCTAGTTATCCACACATGTATTAGGAATCAATGAAAACCAGTTATAAGCGCATATACTCACGTTCGATGATGCTGAACCAAACCCATGAGCCGCGTCGTTGATCTGGACCCACGTGCTCCCCGTATTGTCAGATCGGAAGTATCCCGTCACACCATCAATAACTGCAGCAGCGAACACACTCGGCGCGCCCCCGGTCGCCTTTGGGGCGCCGAGCCCGATGGCCCAAGCCTGAGTCACCCCCGTCGCAGCCGTGAAGGTCGCACCATAGTTGGTTGAGTGGAACAAGCCCTTGTCGGTGGAGACCCAGACATCACCAGCAGTGTTAGGGTTGGCGACGATCTTCACCGGGGTAGTCGAAGATCCGAGGCTACCAGCTGTGGCGGTGAAGGTCGACCCGTAGTTGGTGGAGATATAGAATTTGCCACCAGTCGCAGCGTAGAAGACAGTTCCGTTCTTCTTGTCAGAAGCGATGACGCTGCTGGTCGTGAGGGTCGAGACGGCGGTGAAGGCACCCGAGTTGCGGGACACGCTGACGCTCGAAGCGCTGCGCCAGAGAATGGTGTCTCCGTTGGCATTGATAGCAATCTTTCCACCGTATGCGCCATCAGGGGCCGGAGAGTACGGGGTCCAGTTGGCACCAGAGTCGGTTGAGAGAGCGACTTGCTTGTTGCCGTCTGAGCCATCATTTCCGATGCGGACAATGGTGGCGGGCTAATTTTTATGTTAGGTCACGTTCACACTAAATCGTGTGTATAAACGTACCTTGAGGCCAGCGTAGTCCAGATCCGGGATAGTGACATAGTGAGGATTTAGGTACGCGTACTTGGGTGCAACCCCGAGGTTGGAGTGCACGAAGCCACCAATATCTCCAACTCCGGAGAGCAAGTTTGGTCCAGAAGTCGGGGAGATAAGCGCCTGGACGGATGTCTCTTCGATCCCGTCGGCCAAAGACTTGAGAGTAATGTTGTGAACAGTGTCCCACTTGGTGAGGTCACGGCCACCGAAAATTGTTGCGCCAGTGCCTATTTACGAAACTTAGTTGTATGATAGACGGGAAATACTCGGGAACATACCGTAAAGCCAGTGGTTCGAGTCAAAGGGATCAATAGACAGGGCCTGCATCATCCAGCCAATCTGCCAAACAATCAGAATCTATCATCACAAAGCGTATGGACCTACTCACCTGCTTGGTATCGGTGTTGCCAGGAGGGTTGAGCCAAGGTGCCAGAGAAACATCGTATTTGTAGTAACGATTCTGGGGCGCCAGTAAGTATCAGGCTGAAGTTTCTTTGAATCATACTGACCATATCCGGATACGCAGCCCACTCCCAAAGCCTAGTCCAGGTCGCGCCCGAGTTGTTGGACCGGAAGACTTGGCTATCGGGCCACCACTCGTTGAGAGGTGCAACCATAAGAGTACCGGGCTTCTGCAAGTCTACGCTCAAGCCGCTGAACCCAAAGGTAAGATCGCTTCCGGAAACAGGGGTAATATCGGTCCAGGCGGAAGTAGCGATGTTGTACTTGAAGACAGAGCCTAATGTTCCGTCATATGGCCCAGCGTTGTTGTTGTAGGTAATGTAGAGGACTTTTTCAGAGGGAGAGAGGACGCCGTGGTGGGGCATGTAGGTCGTTGGCTGGCCAGCAACAGCAGACCCTATGGAAAAGGTTAGAACGAATATTAAAACTGATACATGCTAGACCCACAAGTCGAGCCACCGTCGTTGGAGACGAAGACAGAGTTAGAGCCGACGTTGGCAACACCGACGAAGATACGAGGAGTTGCGGTTCCAGCCTTGCCGGATGTTGAGTCAAACGTGATCCAGGCGAGGCCGGTCTTGTCGCTGTTGTACCCGCTACTATCGGAGGGGTCGGCCACATATGTTCCTATTGATGGATTTAAATTTTAGCCGATATAAGTATTGGGTTTGACGTACCCGTATTGGTGAACGAGGTGACCTTGGTGAAGGTAGCACCGTAGTCGGTCGATTTCCACAATCCGTTTCCGCTGCGAGCACCAAAGAACAAGACCGAGTTCTTGTTAGGGTCGATGGCGAGACGCTATAATAAAGCTATGTAAGAAAGCGGCGAATTACATGTTATGAAAGCACATACCTCGCCGAGACCTCGTCCAGGCATGTTTCCACCGACTTTAAATGAGAGTTTCGTCACGGACCAGGTCTTCCCATAGTCTGTTGAGCGAAGAATCTGCCCATTATTGGGATCCCAGCTGTTGGTATACATCCCAGTAGCAGCGTACAGCCGATTTGGCTCAACGGGGTCGGTCGCTAGATGACGTTTTGATTAGCAAAAATCCTGAATATTAATGGGCATATCCATACCGACTGCGTCAACACCCCAGTAGTTCCATGTGTTGCTGTCAGCAAAATCTAGGAGTGGCGTCCATGTATCGTTGGCATTGAGCTTGTACAAGCCTCCAATATCGGTACGTGCGTAGGCCAAGCCCTTTTCCTTGGTGTTGAACACAATCCCTGCGCAACGTCATAAGATACATGGGCCGTCACAATCAAATGTACCCACATACCTGGTACAAAGCCTCCACCGCCTCCAATTTTGACATTGTTCCATTTGTACTTCTGAGGAGACGGAGCCGCCTGAGCTAGCCTCAGAGAAGCAAAAGTGAGTGCGACGTATGTCGCGAGTCCAACCATAACGAGAAACCGGAATCTAAGAGTGAACGTTGCCACGGATAGGTCGTTTTATATTCATCGAGTGAGTTCTGTATTCCTCCGAGTTTGTGGCACGGCAGAGTTTGGCCAGCCGACGCTATCCCCATGGACCGACAAGGACGCCTCGGTTAACGTATTAGGTGAATTCTAGCGCAGATTGTTGCCATACGGTGAGAGAATAGTCGGAATTGAAGCTTCAGATGATAGCAGCATTTGCTTTACCATTTACCACGTGTCCTTTCAGGACGGACAGCCGATCTAGCGGCTGGCGGTGACAATGTCGTATTACCCCGAATCTCCTCCGTCTGGTCAGCTGGGCTGGATTCGACAGCCAAAGAACATATCACGGAGGAGTTTAGTCGGGCATAAGCGGCATGGAGCCATGAGTCAAGATAGAATTGAAGGCTTTACTTCTATTCTTCGCCGGTTCCAAGCTGAGAGAAGACATGGTCGGCGAGATGAGAGTCGAAGATATCGGCTAATATTTTATTTTTACCATCGCGATCATTGCACCCGCAGATGAGAGTTGAGTCCGTTAAGCCATAAAAATAGGCCCAAATGAGTGTGATCACAATACGGTATGAACGTCGAAGGTATGGTCGGGTTGGCGGGTCTAAGTCTCGCTCTGTCACGTGCCAACTAGGTTTACGGTCGATCAACCACCAAACCCCACCCAGCGTCTATTTTCGGCCATTGGTTTCTGCTTGTTGATAGCCTACTTAAATACCGCGATAGCAACTAACTCACGAGAGTCTTTTGTTCTGCCTTGGACGATATGCCTCACCCGATGCACGTCCCCGAACTTTTAAGGCTTGTTCTCGTTTCCTGCAGCCGACAAAGCCTCACTCGCCTAAGCCTGGTCTCTAAATCCTTTTTTGATGCAACCATCCCGTACCTCTGGGAGTATGTCACATGCGACACGGTGCAGCTTCTGTCTCTGATGATCAAAGGGACAACTTATGATAACGGGTTTTGGAGGTCGCTGGTGAGCGCATTGAGACGTCTAGTCAAAATAGCCAGCTTACATGAATCGGGCAATAGGTACTTCCCAAGAAAATATCACACGAAAACTTCTGTCGTTTCTCGATTTATGCCAAATTCATCAAGCATCTCGAACTAAAGATTTCTGAATCGAGGGACATCCGCTCAGTGCGAAACTCACTTTCTCTTCTGGACTACGCAGACTCCAACATTATACTCCCACGCCTTCAGTCCTTTATCATTGAATCATACTTCAATTCTAATTCGAGGCTAGACTGGGCTGCGGCACTATTTTCTAGCTCTCTTCTTGAGATCAGATGTAAACCATCGGAACATGCTCTTCCTCCTCTATCAATTAACGCGACCTCACTATGGCTGAAACATATCGCTATCAAGTGTCCTAACTTGGAAACGCTAGAGTTGTATCCATATAGCAACCTGCCAGACATGGAAATTGAGGAAGAGGTACCTAGCTGGAGGTACGAAGAGGAAGACTCTACACGAGATTCATTTACTGAGCCGCTAGGTCGGCTCAAACAACTACGCGCTCTTCGTATCAACACACACATAACAGGTCGGGATCACATGAAGGCTATATCTAGCTTGCCCAATCTTGAGCGACTAGGAATATGTACTAGTCATCACCCAGATCCTATGCTTATCCTTCGCCAGGCCGATCTTACAGAGAACTCATTTCCCATGCTACGATGTCTTGAGCTATGTAACTTGCTAGAATCTGATATGGATAATATATGGCAGGCGGAATCTTTGATTCAAAAGTTACAGTCGCTGTGTCTCGTACTTAATCCACTGCCGAAGCCTGGGGTACTCCCTAATGTATTCGGTGAACTGGGCGACTGGCTGCACTTCAATTTGATCCCTAAATTCTCGCAGTTGACCCACCTCACTCTTAACCTTGAGTTCTCAGAGAACGGGGAAATCGAAGCGATGGATGAAGCAGAACTGTCGACCCTTCTGCCACTATCACTCGAGTACTTTTCCGTCCGCGGAGCTCAAGTGTATCCGAATTCGGAGCCAGGCGATGGCGGTGACGAAGCAAAGCATCCGTGTGAACTTCTAGCAAGCCTGTGGCCGAACATTCAGGAGCTTCATTGGCCAGATCAACCCGCTGCGTCTCGCGACTTGATCTATTTCGCGGCTCTACCTCACTTGCGCCGCCTGACTCTGAATATGAAGCTCATGCCCACCCCTAAGGACATCGACAATATTGCCGCCGGGCCGGACACGTTTGAAGTGCTAAAGTGTAGCAAGCCTAAATCGTTTCGTTCAACCTCGGGGAGCCGCAGAGAAGCTGCCAGGCAAGCAAGCATTTATCTCAGTTCAATCTTATTGGCTCATGTCTGATACCTTACTTCGCTCGCGTTACAGCTTCCTGTGCCATTTGTGGCCTAACATGTCATTGGCTTGGAATAAGCCTAGGTTTGAATCCGAATTGCCTATGATTCGTCTACGTGAAGCCATCAGAAGCCACCAGCGACAAAAAACACAAGTGCAAAAAAGAGGATATACTGAAATAAATGCCGGTGCGAGTTCTATGCCGCATTGTCTGCTCCTGAGTTGATCGCTTGTATCTAACAGGCTTGAGCAACATGATACCCAATACACGACCCTGATGTATATATGTTATGTGGGTTCGCTCTGAGACCCGTTCCCAGACGATGTACTTAGTTCAGCCAGTAGATTTGCTCAATAACTATGATGTATTGATGTGTTGGGCCTTATGAGAGCAGTGACATGAGCCCTGTCCCGGTATATAAGTAGATGCTATCACTTGTGAAGCTTAAAGGGAGCGACTGACTGATAGCAACATTATGAGTACTTAGGTGAGCTTTGCTACCAATTGCTCTGCTAGCTCTACTGACCCCAACGCCGGTGCTTGGTGCGCCCCATCGACTAGCTAAATTATCCGTAAAGCGAAAAACGTAAGAATAGCCATATCCTCAAGCTGTAAGCCCGGCTTGCAGGTCAAGAGCTTCAACCAGATAAGCCATGCAGTGCGGTGTGTTAAGGTTAAAGGTAGGTGACGTTGAGTCTGGGTCGAGTTACATCACGTGCCGACTTTTAAACTTGGGCCAAGCACAAGCTCAATTGGCAAACCATATGTCGAAGCCTCTGTTCTCGGCCATTGGTTCTTACTCGCCAATGACAGCTCATAAACTAGATAGCACAATAAAGACCAGTCTAAGTCAGTCTTGCGTTTCGTCTCGTATAAAATGCACCATCTGCTTCATGTCCCGGAACTTGTAGGGCTGGTTCTCATGCACTCCGAACGACACGATCTCCCTCGTCTAAGTCTAGTCTCCAAATCGTTTTTCAAGGGGGCCATCCCGTACCTCTGGGAGCACGTTACATGCGATATGGTTTGGCTGCTTTTCCTGATGATTGGAGGCACAACTATTGACTATGGATTTTGGAGGACATCGCTTGTGAGTGCAACCAAAAGATCCCGACAAACCCACCAATCTGAACAGATGATAGGTACTTCCCAAGGAGATATCAGCCAAAAATTTCGACCGTTTCTCACTTTACGCCAGATCTATCAAGCGTCTTGACTTTAAGATCTCCAAGCTCCAAGAAATCCGTTCAGTACGAAACTCAGATGCTCTTCTCGAGTACGCGGAATCCAACGCCATACTCCCGAATCTCCGGTCCCTCACCATAGAATCGTATTTCCATCCCGACTTGAAACACGACTGGGTTGTTGCGCTATTTTCTAGCTCCTTACTCGAAATCAGATGCAAGCCCTCTCCAGATGCCAGCCCCCCTCTATCGATCAGCGCGACCCTGTCTTGGCTGGAATATATTGCCCTTAGGTGCCCTCAGTTAGAGACTCTAGAGCTACACCCGTACAGTACTTTACCACAACTGGAGTTGAACGACGAGGTGCCTGACTGGGAACGCGAGGATGAAGACTTCACACGGGAGTCGTTTGCTGGACCGCTAAGCCAACTTGAACAGTTGCGTACACTCCATGTCAACACATATCTAACGCTTCCGAGTCATGTGGAGGCTATATCGAGCTTGCCTAATCTCGAGAGACTGGAGATATACACCGCTCATCAATTAGAAGCTGTGGTGACTCATGCAAACCTCACGAATGGCTCATTCCCCATGCTGAGAAGTCTTGGACTACGTAACTTGCAGAACTCTGATATAAATAGTATCTGGAGGATGAAGCCTTTGATCCAGAAACTGCAGTCTCTTTACCTGACAATTGACCCACAGCCCGAACCTGAGGAACGGATTGAATGGGATGGATTAAATCGCTGGTTTCCTCCCAGTGTTGTCTCTAAACTCACCCAGTTGACTCGCCTCACCCTCGCCATTGGGCTTTTGGACGACGTGGATATCAAATTCATATCTGAAGATTCGCTGCAACACCTCTTGCCACTCCCCCTCGAGTACTTTTTCGTCCAGGGAGCCCAAATCGATCCGGATACATTTGACGGAGTTAGCACTCCATGTCAAATTCTGGCCAGCTTGTTCCCGAGTATTCAAGAGCTTCATTGGCCAGATCAACCCGCCACGCCCCGGGACTTGATCCATTTCGCATATTTGCCCAACCTGCGTCACCTAACTCTGACTATTGTGGAGTTCATACCGGCTCCTAAGTATGTCGACGATACTCCATTTGGATCTGAGGCGTTCCAAGTGCTGAAGTGTAATGACCCCGAACCGCTCGATTTGACCTTAGAGGGCTACGAGCAAGCTGCTAGGTAAGTGCTCGTTCCGATTCGATCTTGCTGGCTTGCGTAGACTAGTCTATTGAATTTGTATTGCTAGGTTTCTGTGTCAATTGTGGCCCAACCTATCATTAGCTTGGGATGACCCAATCTTTGAATCTGAGCCGTCTATGATCTGTCTACGTGAAGCTATTAGAAATCAGCAGGAACGGAAACGAGTGAGAGGATATGCAGGGATAGTTACGAGGTACGAGCATCATAGTACTGTATCGTTTGTCACTGGGCTGACTACTCATATCCGATGGGCTCGAAAACTTCTATCTGTATCAGGTAATACAGGACCCGACCGTACATACTTTACACCAGCTCACTCTTGTACCTACCCCCAAACGACGTAGTTCGTTTGGCTGGCAGATCTGTTTGATAATATCCGTGTCAGTATTTGTGTACGCGTTAACCTCATTAGACGCAAGCATCATGTTGTTCGACAAATATGTATTGCGACTTAACTATCTGGGAGCGCGGGCCAAGAACTAGGAGTTGACTGTGCTGAGTAAATAGCAGGAATCTAGTCTTTACATGCGACCTTTCTTATTTTAAATCGTTTACGTTCTATCGAGGATGTATGCGTTGATATCTGGTACAAAGCGAAGAGGGTATGTATACGGCATTGTAGTTAGTCAATAAGTGCGAGTTGAAGGCAGCTTACCATGAAGGAAAAGGTGTAAATCTTGTGCGAGTGGCCAGGACAAGTGTCGAAAAGGATGGCTGGTCCTCCTGTCACGTGTACAGCTGGAGCTACGTCATCGCTACATCAGCTTCGTATCCCCGACCACCCGTCCTCCAAGAGTAGTTGTGTACCCGGGCGACGTGTCGTGACCATACCGACCAAATCGAACCGGCGGTTTCGCACGATTGGGGATGTCTTGCCCGTTGCATATTCCAGAGCTGCTCCAGCTGGTTTTTACTCACTGCAAACGGCGAGAATTTGCTTGTATAAGCCTGGTTTCCAAATACTTTCGTGACGCGGCCACACCATACCTCTGGAAACATATTACATGCACGCATACTCAGCTCCTTCTCCTGATGGCCGAGGGCGTAAGTCTTGAAGATGGCGATCCGGATTTAAAAGTAGGTATGGTCTAGGTATCTCACCAAAGATTACTCAACACGTATGTTAGGCTCTACCAAAGGAGGCCTTGACTAAAAGCCTCGGTCGCTTCTTGAGATATGCCAGATTTGTCAACCGTATTGAGCTTACTATGCATGATTTACCTAGCGTCCGTTTCATGGAGAGCTTCGATGCTATTGTCAAACACACAGAAACTAACACGCTTTTCCCCAACCTCCTATCCTTCACGATGGAGTCGTATTACAACCCTGGACTGAGGCTTGACTGGGCAGTTGAATTACTTTCTGGCTCCCTACTAGAGATCAGATACAAACCCTTGCTGGCCTCTTGTCCTCCCCTCCCGCTAAAGGCGGCCTTGTTTTGGCTGGAGTCTATTGCGCTGAAATGTCCTAATGTGCAAACGCTGGAGCTACATCCTTACAATCTATGGGTGGAATGGAACGAAAGTGTCCCTCGTAACATTCACAAGGCTGACGCACTTATACGAGGCGATTTCCACAAACCTCTAACTCGTCTCACACATCTACGTCGCTTATATGTTAGCACGTACTTGACCGACAGAAATGATCTGACCGCTCTTTCTAGGCTTCCTAGCCTTGAAACACTAGATATTTGCAGCGGTCAACAGCTCGATGCTATGGTTATTGTGCCTGAACTCCCGGCTGATTCATTCCCTTCGCTCCGGCATCTAGCGCTTCGAAATTTACATTGGGAGGACTTACATAATATCTACGAGACGCCAGCTCTAGTGCGGAGTCTGCATTCCTTATGTTTAGTTGTCGGCCCACAACCTGATCCCGAAGACGGCCCAGCCGAGTTTCAAATAATTGATAACTGGCTCCCGATTTATGTGTTAGAAGCTACATTTCAGCAGCTGACCAATCTTACCCTTGTCTTCGAGGTCTTGGACCGGGGTGAAATAGTTCAGCTTTTTGAATCCGACCTTAATGCTTTATCCAGCCTTCCTCTCGAATGTATTCAAGTTCGTGGAGCTACCGTAGAACCTCATCCGGATGAACCAACCCCTTGCGCACTCTTGGCAAGCTTGTGGCCAACCATAAAGGAATTCCATTTCTGGGACCAAAGTGCCACAGCAGCAGATCTAGTTCACTTTACTAGTTTACCTCAATTACACCATCTTACTCTAAACCTCAGGATTCAACCGATATCCAGGAAAATTGATATCCCGATAAACAGGCAAAGCACATTCCGCGTCCTGGAATGCAGTAAGCCCCAACACCATTATCTGACAGTGCAGGAACGGGATCAGTTAGCCAGGCAAGCAATTAATTCAAATCCAGTATCTTCGGCCGAACACTGAACCATTGGCGTGAAAATCCCTCCAACAGGTTCTTATGTATTTTATGGCCAAAACTCTCTTTAATCTGGCCCGACGATCCCCTCGATCCGTACTCGATTATGAACTCTTTACGCGACGCTATACAAACAGAACAGGGAATTTTTCAAATGGGGTAGAACAAGGCTGTAAAAACAATGGTATAATTCAGTGAACTCCCCGCTTCGCTTGACTCTTCAATCAATCACATATTACACCATAAAGTCTCCAGTCGTAAGATCATACCTCACTGTATGCGTAACGTATCAGCCCATGCAATGGTGTTATCACTTGTCGGAAGCAGCTGTAGATCCTCCCCTTGATTTGCTCGGAGTGCTATCCCAGTCAAATCCGACATTCCACTTAGGAGCTATGCTATAAAGGAGTGGGAAGGGATAAATTTGGGTGAGTCCTCGATTCTCCTAGTTGCCGACTCGGTTGCATACCAAGTCATTCACAGTCAGGAGAGTGATTATCGTTGAGGCAATCTCAAGATAGCTAATATCCGTACGGGCTGCCAGGTAGCCGTAAGAGGCGAACGGTTATGCGACCAAGTCCTCTTTGCGTGGTGGCTATCTAAGAACTGTGTTGCTGCGGATAGGGTTGGCGAGTCGCAGTATAAAGAGCGGATATATACTCTACGATAGATAACGACTGCATTTCTTTCCCCTGCAATATGTCGCAACGACCTGCTCCTCTTACGCCTGTTCAGTCGTTTGCTCCCCCTGAGATACCTTATTGTGAGCATATTCTCACATATCGCCGCTGCACCTCGCTAATCATGGTTTTCAAATGAGGCAATAACTCCACAGGAGGGCTACAAGAGGATACGCGGGAAGAACTCAAAAAACTAACGTTAGATATTAGTCCTGATTCTGAGTTCGACCACATAACCCACTTTCCGAACAGATGGGCAAGGATCAGGTTAAGTGCTTATTATGTAGTCATATTACCGTTTTCAGCTGATATCACCGCATACACTCAGGGCGGCTCTCAAGGAACCGGCGGCAGAATTTCTCGGAGTAAGCCTCTTTTTCTCATGCCACCTCTCTGTATTCATACGCTTAACGATGCTTAGACAATGATACTCGTTATGTTCGGAAACGGAGTAAACTGTCAAGTTACTTTGTCCGGAAGCACTGCAGTGGTTGCAAGTCCAAAAGGCGTATGTAAATCTCACCTAGACCGTGGATCTTACACTAAAGAGCATTGGATAACAGGACTATCTTACGGTTTGCTTCGGGTGGGCCGTTGGCGTTGCACTAGGCGCTTGGGTCTCTGGTGGAATTTCGGCAAGTCACTCTTAATATGGCATTGATGTAACCTGACTCGGCTGTTGTGATTAGGGCGGTCACATTAACCCAGCAATTACGCTTTCTCAAGCCCTATTTAGAGGTTTTCCCTGGAAGAAAGTTCCGGCCTATATTCTGGCTCAGATCGTCGGGGGATGGGCTGGTGCCGGCATCGTGTATGCTAATTACCATCGCGCCATTGATATCTTCGAGGGAGGGCTAGGAATCAAAACCGTACCAGGGACAGCGTCCCTGTTCGCCACCTTTCCAGTACGTCAAAGTTTAGATTTCGTGAAGTTTACTACTAAATCTTCACACCCTTTAGCTTCCTTATCTTTCTAATGGCGAGCGAGCATTCTATTGACTGGAGTACACTCTACTAACGACCAGTAATACTAGTTCAAGCATTCTTTCAGGAACTGCTGGCTACTGCTCTTCTTGTCGTAATGGTATTGGCTGCTACTGACCGACATAATAGCCCACCTCCAAAGGGACTCGTTCCGCTGGTATTACTGATAGTAATCCTGGGTATAAGCGCATGTTTTGGTATGCAAACATCGTAAGCAAACTTCGGAAAGTCACTATACGTCGCAAAATCCTGAGCAACAACTCGCACTAAACTAGGTTCGCTCTCAATCCTGCTCGTGACTTGGGGCCGCGCCTCATGTGCTGGATGGCCGGCTATGGACGCAATGGTAAGTCTACTCACGTTGGTGGAACGCAGTGATAATAACTTCCGAAAATGCAGTATGGAATTATCGTAGTCAGTACTGGTTATATGGACCTATCGTTTGTGGCCATTAGTGTCGTATCACCTTGATGCATCACTAACCTTTCTGCCGGAAGATTGGTCCTATTGTCGGGGCATTGGCTGGTACTGCGCTTTATGACTTGCTCATCTTCACAGGTCCCGAGAGCATCTTCAACCAACCGTAAGTCGACATGTTTGTATGCTATGATTCCTTGTCTTAATTGTACTCCTATAGGTATGCGGGTGTTGGTCAAGAGCTAAGGCACGTAAATGGTGTGGCAACCAAAGGTGTCCCTTTTGTATCTACAGATGGTACAGCATAAGTTAGTGTACATTGATGTATCTTCGAGCCAGGTGTTTGTGGAGTTGTATGCACGGAGGATATGGTTGCTCTAAGATTAAAGTTTGCGTTCTATACTCAATTATATTGATTATTTCTCTGTAAGCTTTCGATTCGCGTGAACTCTAACACACGGAGTATATGTATAGTAGCTTCAAATTGCGATTTGAGAGACCCTATCGTCGCTGAGTCAGCAGAGCTGACCAGGACCTTGTGACGTAAACATGATAAGCTTCGACCTCACTCCGAGTTCTGACAACGACATGGGTGGGCACAATTAATTGCTATATATATTACGGGCTTCTAAAACTGCTTACTTTGGAAACCAGGACACATATTTCGACCACTCGAAGCGGAGTCTTTACTTCGCGCATACTATACCGGTTTCAAGGCTCTTGCATTAAGCTCTCTCCGCCGTCCGAGTCTCCCCGTCGAAATTGTACTGTACATATGTCAGCTAGCCGAGTTCGCGTGGCCGAACACACTCTTGTCTTCAAAAGTCGATTATGACCGGTCTCTAGCTGGTACGATCATGAAGGGCGAGGACAATACGATCGCGAGGCCATGGTTATGCACGCGACCGGTCCCCAGAGCGTTACTTAGAAGGATATGGAAAGCTGAGCCTCGCATTCATCCTACGGAACCAGTCATGTCTAGAACTCACGTAAGCAAACTTCAGTACAGTCTCTGGCCGAGCTTAACCGTTAGTGACTCATCGCGTAGGCTTTCAAACCAGATGAACTGGTTATTCGAATTGTATCTCCTGAGTGCTCTGTATCCCCTTATAAGTGTAACTCGGAGGGAGAAATGCTCTCCTGGAGGCATCTGACTTCCCCTCACAAGATCGCTCCAAGCGCACGAATCTTCGACTCTGAGCATGAGATTTGGAGGTCTCTGGAGCCTGGAGATCGCTTAGAGATATCGGTGGAAGCATCGAACTGGTACTTTCCGAATGTACGATCTGAATGGGGCGTTTCGCTTCAAGTGTTCACTTTCTGGGAGCCATCTGAAGACATGCTTAACCTCATCTATAGTGGATGCTGTCGTGTACTGTAGAGTGGCGATATTGTACATATGCGGCTAGTGGTATTTATTACCCGACTTGTTACTCTTAAGAATCTCTTTTGGGTGTTCTTATATCGCTCCAGACGAACCCTCAATTAGCCTCAGACCTGTGGGGTTATGTTTGGACATGTTGCTACAGTAGTCTGGAGTTGATTTGCAAATCTGGCTTTGACCTCGGCCTCGGCGAATCGGTTTGCTGCACCGGTTCAATTCACTCACCTCGCCGCGCTGGTAGCATGACGCTCCATAGTCTTGGGCTAACTCTAGTTCTCTCTCTAATCGCCTGCGCTGGTATAGCTTGTGGAAACACGGAGATTATCAATTTCACCTCGCGCTCTTCCCCAGCAGTGGATGTTGGAACAAAATTGACTGGTGTCTCATGGTAAGCCATAGTGTAACTTATAATTAGCGTGACTGACTGAGGATTGACCGAGAAAGGGAAAAGCTCGATGTAGAATCTGGAACCCGCCAATTCGAGTTGACGCTAGCACCTTACAAACAAGCCTGGTCTGATGTTTGCGAGGCGGAAAATTGCGAACATGAGGTGTTTGTTAAACTGGAACTTGGTGAAGACCGTACCAACAGATTATCGATGTTAAAGCAACAGCCTCGATATTCATTGAGAATTTCTTGGCCGGCATCCGTATGTTTACGACTCGTTCACTCTTGAGCCTGATTACTGAATGCCTGATCCAGATACCTGTCGACTTTGACGTCAAAGCTTATACTCCAACCGAACTCCATGCTCTCCTTTCATCTCGAAGCCCAGGCAACAACAACGAGCAATTTTATTCACCGTCTTCACCCTCCCCTGGCCAAACACGTGTCATGTACGCCCATATCCGTGCGCGAGACGCCGGTGTGCGTGCGCCACCCCATCGAGCATGGCATTTCCTTCCACCCCTTGTGTCGCCCCCTTCGAACCCACCAACTGTTAGCTTTCATCTAGTGCTCGATCCTTTGTTGCTCGGCTTTATTCCCAAATCAGTCATGCCAACCATATGGATGCTACTTGCGGCAGTTGTGATCGGAGTATGTTTGGCAGGGCGCCTGACTGCGTATTTGGAGACCGTTGCTGTGAAGGCGAACAAACAGATTAGGGAATCCAAGTTCGCAGACAAGGCGGAGTAATTGAAACCGAGGACTGGATAGCTGTGCGAGTGTTTTCCATGAAACGGGAAATATGCTGCTAAAATGGGAAAACAACAGGCAGGCGCGTTATGCCAAACATACAAAACCTGGATGCTCATTGTGCTGTGTCGTCCTCTACCACGTAAATCGTACTTTAACTCGATGAATCAAGCCCGTGCAACGCGGAATTTGTGTGTTCTTTCATTTGGTACGCTTAAAAGCAGCCTAAACCTTTCAGTTTGTTAGTGACGTTAACTCCTACATTCAGATGGTGGAGGCATTAGGGGGCTGTCGTCCCTTTTCATCCTTCGTGAAATCATGCGCCGCCTGAACGGAGAGTTGACGAGGCGCAACCCGACGTATGAGACGCTTCACCCGTGGCAGGTGTTTGATATGATTTGTGGAACCAGTACTGGCGGGTGAGTGGACAATCTCGTAGCCACATGGCGTCTCATTAAATCGACCGAAGGTTAATTGCCATCATGTTGGGTCGACTCCATATGTCTGTTGATGGAGCTATCGAGGCTTATGCTAAACTCGCTGGACGAATATTCTCAGAGACTAAATGGTGGTGGAAGGAAGGGAGGTACAAGGCCGGCCGTCTCGTAAAAGCTATCAACGTGACGGTTGGCGAAAATACTCCCCACGACACTCAGGCGGACGAAACTCTTCCACTTACTAAAGAAGAAAAGGATCAGCAGAATGCGAAAATTGGTAATAGTATTAGGATGCTCGACCCACGCGAGGACGAGGAGAGATGCCCAGTGTAGGTGACATTTCCTGGATCGCATCTCTACAACGACTAAATTACCGTTATAGTTTTGTTTGTGCTGTTGCGGCCGATAACGGAGCGTTTCAACCGCGGTTGCGTACGTATCCTGTCGTTGCTAATGCTACTCCTGACTGCGCCATCTGGGAGGCTGGTCGCGCTACAAGCGCTGCGCCATATTTCTTCAAACCCACAATAATTTACGAAAATAATACCTCTATGCGGATAATAGACGGCGGTCTCGGGTGCAACAACCCAACTCTACAACTACTCGATGAGGTAGCTGGACGTTTTCCGACTAGACGCATCGCTTGTATCCTCAGCCTTGGGACCGGTCAGAGAAGCGTAATTCAACTACGTGCGGCCGGAGGAATTCCCAAGCTGCAACTCTTTGGAATGTACAAAATGTTGCAGAAGATATCTACCGACTGTGAAGAGACACATGCCCAAATTTCCGATCGATTTCAGAATCGCCCAAATGTTTATTTCCGGCTTAACGTCGAGCAAGGAATGCAAGGGGTTGGGCTTGAGGAATGGAAGAAACTCGGCCAGGTTCAAAGTCATACTTTGGCTTATACTCAAACCCATACGGCCAGCCGGAACGTTGATAACGTAGTGGTGGCTTTGATAGACCGTCATGGGTCCGTGACGGTCGAACAAGCCGCAGGGAAGATCAACCAGGTTTGAGGCGGATGAACTACTAAAAAATAAGTATCAATCACAGTCGAGTCATCTCATGTATACGCGTTCTCTTTTCTGTGCCAATAATCAACTATCTAATGTATCGAGCCCACTCATACAGTCGATTTCTGCGTATCACGTACGTCGTATGAGGGAAGAGTTATTTGTCACCTTGCTTGTCAAGGTCACTCCCCGGTCGAGGTTGCAGGGTTCATGACGGGTCCTAACCCTGAGTCACGTGG
>WSTJ01000377.1:0-27136 GCA_019623705.1 Ceratobasidium sp. 428 | reverse complement strand
ACGGATGTGGTAGCTAATTTAGAAGAAATTGTCTTAGGCGATTTTTCAGTTTCGCCCTCGATGGCGAGATATCGCGCATATACCACCATTTTAGACCCTTTTGATGCGGATCAAGACCTAGCTAGTGGTGGATGGATGACGCCTCCTTTAGATGTCGCGTTGTGGTGGGTGGGAAGATAGTTTATCTTGTAGTGGTGGGAGCGAAGAGTAAATAGTATAGGTCATCACATTGGCAGCCTTGAGCGCCTATGTCACGTCAAGTGATGAGACCTCTTGTTGGTAAGAGGTTGTACAAATTGACCAGCAAACACGACGGTTTTAGGGTTACAACTATGTTCAGGGGGTCTAGGATGCGATGTATAAATAACTCGGGCGTTGATAGTAGTAGCGAAAGAGATCACTACAGAGTCTGAGTCTGACATACAAAAGACTTGTGCCTTATTGTCGCACGAATCAGAAGCTCATTAGGTCACGTGCTCTGCTAGCGGGGTTCCAACGTGAAGATGACAGTCCACTGATTCTGACCAGCTCATAGGCTATGACTGATGCATCCGTTGTACATTCCTACTGGGGCGCGGCTACTGGGGCGCGGGGGAGGGGGGGGTGGAACGCTAGAAGGTGATAACTAATTCTAAAGCAGACAAAGGATTCTGCCTGCTGCACTGTTCTATGGAAATTCCACTAGCGCAGCGGTTAAGAAGCCGCACTATGTATAGACGTTTAGTTTACCTGGATTTCCGCATATATACAGTAGTATAATTATCACTGTAGATATACAGTCGTATCATCAGCCAATACATTCCGTTCAAGAAGCGTATAAATGCACACCTAGGCTGCCATATCGAAGCGCAGCTAGATGGGCAAGTTGTCTTCCCCTACCAGGCAGATGGGCAGCTAAGAAATATGACACTGATGTAACGCAGGGCACGGAACGGATACACGAAGACGCATATATGCGTATAGTTTAATATTGAGATACACTCATTAGAAGCTATCCCATCCAGGATGTCAAACCCTAATAACTAATAATGTCTCTTAGCAGCTATCTATTGCGGCCTACAAAGCTGTACATTGGAATCTTCGAAAGCGACCCCAGTTGCCCAGACCATGCCGAACAAGCTACTGTGCATGAGTATTCTATATTCTATCTTGATGAGTGTCTTACATAGTGAAAGATTAGCTCAAATACTTTCTCAGTTAGTCCGCACAGCTCATTATGGCTCTTGCACGCTTCGACTCTGAGTTGTAACTCAACTTTGGGAGCGCTCGATTCGACGATGGGATTTAAGATCACGTGCTTGATGGGCTACCAGGATAGGACGGCTGCTCCTCCTAGATAAGTACGTCAGTTCTCATTGATCTTCAAGTGCGACTATCATCCTGCCGCTCAGAATACCCTTCACGCTGAAGTACTCACAGGGGACTGTAAAATCATAAATAGATTGCTTGTAATCACCAACGCAGCCGATCTACAGACTTCGCAAGGTATCGGATACTATAACTGGCTGCGACCGTTACATCTTGACCCAGGGCTGATTTGACACATATATTCACGCAATCGAACCGTAAGCAAAGGCTAAACGGCGCTAAGTCGAGATGGTATCCTTGATTAGTAGCTGGGAGGCTGGTCACACGGTTGGTGCAGCAGCGTTCTCACCCGATGTCACTCGCGTTGCAGTCGGGAGCCCTATCTGGATATATGATACATACACCGGACGGAAGCTGATTGGTCAGCTGGACGGACACACTAATCGGATTCGGACTTTAACATTCTCACCAGACGGACGCACACTTGCTTCTGGTTCGGAAGACAACACTCTACGTCTCTGGGATACAGAAACTGGAACTTCACTAGCCGGGCCACTCAGGGGTCACACTCTTGCAGTTATCTCTGTGATATTCTCGCTTGATGGTCGCTTTGTCATCTCTGGGTCTAACGACTACACCGTTCGTGTATGGGACGCACGCACTGGGGAGACAGTGGGAGTACCTATCCGTCCAGCCTTGCAGGCACGGTCTCTAGCTCTCATGCCTGGTGGTAGATTGGCTACCTGTGGGTCGGACTATGACTACAATGTCACGGTATGTGACATGGACAGCGGCGCCGTCCTCTTTGACTGTACCGGGCATCAAGCTGGAGTCTCTTCGTTATTAACATCGCCAAATGGCCGCCTCCTCGCTTCTGGGTCTTTTGATCATACTATCCGCTTTTGGGACCCGGCGTCAGGTCAACCGATCGGCCAACCTCTGGAAGGACATACTTGGGAGGTTATACTAGCAGGGTTCTCCTCCGATAGCAGATACCTCGCTTCCTCCTCCGATTTTGATTCAATACGAATATGGGATATAGAGACTGGGAGAATGTGCGGCGAGCCTCTGCCCAGCCACAAGGCGGATGTGATGGATGCTGCGTTCACTCCAGATGGGAACTGTCTCGTGTCGGCGTATCGGGATGGAGCCGTCAAGATATGGGACATACGCAGCCTCTGTACTTCAATAGAGGCTCTCAACGCTCGAGCCGGGGCGACAACGCAGGCGCTTGATACTGAAGCAACGAGACCAGATGTATTAGTACCTCTACTCTATGCAGATGTCTTACTCTCTCATATTCCGATCGCGCAGTCCCCTAATCAAGCGGTTTCACAGCCTGACATGCAAACCTCTGCGGATATGATCAACCAGCTCAGTCTGACAACTGAACCGGAGGCCGAGATCACGAATGCAACAGTGCGTCCTAATGCCCTACAGAAGTGCCCAGCAACTTGCTGATCGACTATACTACGTCCGTAGACGCCTGAGGAGATCGTGTTGCATCTGAGCCTTCGAGGCTGCCCGAATCTGACCGACCAGCTGGATCTGGCGACTTGCACTGAGCGCCCGATCTCATCCGGAGGCTTCGGCGACATCTACCAAGGTGGGCTGAAAGACGGAACTCAGGTCGCGATCAAAACAATCAGGCTGTACGTCGGATCGAGCGAGCAGGACCAGAAGATACTCAAGGTCAGTCGGCGCGAAACGGCTTTCCCAGTTCGAGTACTCATAAGCCTACAGCATGCCGCTCACGAGGTATACGCCTGGTCGAAGTGTAAACATCCGAACGTGCAGCCGCTGCTGGGACTGGTGATGTTCCAGGGTCATATCGGGATGATTGCGCGGTGGGAGGCGAACGGCAGTCTGCCGCAGTACCTTGAGCGGCGCGCGGACGCGGACCGGTGTACGTTGGTAGGTGCAGGCTATGTTAGCCTCCAACCAAGTCGTCGCTGCTAAACTGGCATGCTCACTGGGTCGCTAGAGCAGTCAAGTCGCCGAGGGCTTGTCGTACCTACATGCATCTGGAGTGGTGAGTCGCGCTCTATTCATACGCCGACACTCCAGCCTGAGGCACTGACAATGCGAACCTTGAATCATGTTAGGTACATGGCGACTTAAAAGGCGTACGCAAATATATGTGGGCTATTGGATATTTTCTTGACACTTTGGCTGCAGGCAAACGTGCTCGTCTCCCAAGACGGCGTCGCCCAGCTCGCCGACTTCGGCAACGCCAAGCTGGAAGAGTACACGCTCAAGTTCACCAAGACGTCGACCAAGGAAGCGCTGTCGTCGCGTTGGGCAGTGAGTCTGCCGGATGCACTGGATGTTGTGCCTGACTGACTTATTTCGCGCGTAGGCACCTGAGCTGTTCGAAGGAAGCTCGTGTAGCTACGCGACAGACGTGTATGCGCTCGGTATGGTGCGTCTGAGGGTGTATGAACCTGGTCTTATCTAATTGCCACTTACGATGAATAGACCATACTAGTATGCATCGTGTCTGTGCATCTAGACAAGTCCTGATACTGGTTCATGCTTCAGGAAGCGATCACGGGCGATGTACCGTGGACGGGTAAAAGCGAGCGTGCGGTCATGTTCGCCATCACGATCAAGCGAGTGTGTCCCGAGCGTCCCGAGACGTATATACCGTCAAACTCGGAGCACGGAGATACACTGTGGTCACTGCTGAAGTCATGCTGGGAGTTCGAGCCAGAGGAACGACCTAGCGCGGCGAATGTAGCGCAAGCGGTAAGTGTAGATGTAAAGTACCTCGAGAAAACTACAAACATCACTGGCCGGTAGCTGAGGGGAGTTACACGGAGTGGGCTACAGCCTAGATAGCGGGAAACTGTCGTTTGGATCGAGCATGTGATGGTGTAAATGCGGTAGTGTATGCGGTAACCGTGTAGTATATGCGCCATCCGCACGTGGAATATCGACATACCTATGCTCTACACTCGGATCTACCTCAGTTTGTCTCGCGGTCGTCATCGCTCTGTACGTGGCTGCCGGTTTTCTTCATTGGTGTATAAAAAATCTCTGTATGTCTATTTCAACTTATTTTACATCCGTTCTAAATATAAGGACGGTTCTAAATCAGTAAGGACAATCACAACTATCCCCGGAGGTACGACGGGGCTCAAAACTTATCTAATATAGGCTAGCTAGGCTGCTTGATGCAATACTTTGCCTCGAACTCTTGTTGATTTTTTCTTCTCAAAATGAACGGACAGCATATGTTCTCGCTCACCTGTTGATCAGTTGGATTAGCTGCTCTAATATCCTACATCTATGATACGAGCAAACACATTGGTGCAGTTTTGAACTGGCGTAATCAGTTTCCCTATGATCGAGATCCAGGTACGCTCATTAGAAACTATCCCGCCCGTGTTTACGAAGTTTCGGCGCCTAAATCATTGGTCGGCGAGACCCGTCGATTGGCACGTGCACACTCCACCACAGGATGACAATCACACTACAGCTCGCAACGATACACCAACCATGTGATAGGATTCAGCCAAACACGAACCTGCCGCTGACAGACCGCAAAATGACCAACGACGCGGTTTCTATTCGAGCTGTGAGTGGAGGGATTGTCCTTCTAAACCATGTCTTACGATATTGCTAAACATCAGTATAATGTGGTTCTACCAGCTGGGTTCGTCCAGTGAGTACGACGTCTGGTGCGTTTTCAGATGGCTTCACTTTGATCGCTGGGTGAAGTTTGGTCATGTGACAGATGTTGGCCTTTCAGCGACTATAACATCACACTGTGTCTCGCTTTTGTCCTGGGAGTTAAGTGGATCGGAGCACAATCTAGTGCAATCGAACGATTGGTGCAGGAATTTGCTTTGGTTTTAAATGTCAATATCCATGTTTGGACTTTGTCTTATTTCACCTGGCGCTTGGGTAGAGTCGCCGGAACCGGACCAGTGGCGCGGGAGCAATCTCCCAAATCTACCAAGAGAACGACCACAGTACTGATAACAATGTTGGAGGCTCGCCGTTGCGACAGCAGCAAGCGTGCATATTTAACGCTCACGGAGATCGAATCCACCAGAACGTGAGGGAGGCGGCTTGTTGATCACACTAGGGCTGGATGTGGCTGGAGACTCGAGAGTGGACCAGCGAGTGGCGCGTCTCCAACGTTTCTCTTCCGCACTCGACTATCACTGCACTCGACTATCAACACTGATAAGTACCTGTGCCGACACTTACCAAGCCTCTTCAACGCCTGCAGTGCCTATTCAAGCCATCGTCGTCCCTCGTCCGGCCTCGGCGACTCTGATCGTTTGGACGCTAGTAAGAACTCCGTGAGCACAGGTAACTGTGAGTTGAATGCTCTACACAAGTCGTAAAAATCGAGCTAATATGCCTTTTATCTTAGCCGTGCATTTTGAGACTCAACCCCACTCTCTCGTCTCCCCGCGCTTGACCCCGCTGCGACGCGTATTGTTTGGGACGTACGGCTCCGTCTCCGTCTCCGCCTCCGCCTCTGCCCCGCAAAGGCGAAGGCGAACCTCGCCGGATGCCCCCGTCCCAGCGAATCTGAACTGAACCAGCCCGCGATCAATCCCTCAGTCACCCGTCTCCAGTGTCTTGTATCGAAACTGTACCGGGCCGGATCGCCATTGCAAAGAACTCGGATGGTGTAACAGTCGACAACGTACTGAAGATCGTCCCCGTGAGTCCGCAAGAGTCAGTGTGCGAGGCGTAGTGGTGGATCGTGTCGAGCAATGAACGTGCTCGAGCGTTGGTCAGATATTCGAGTGAGAGTGCGCGCGGGGTCTGGGCACCACAAGTCGCCGATCAATCAAGGACGCGTGCGGCGGGTCGACCGGGTTGGCGAAAAAGAAGGATATAGGGTGCATCAAGCACCGGATATCTGAGAAGCGGTACTGAGACGAGACCTGGGTCATTTTGTTCGGTGCGAACTCGAACGTGAACCCGGCTGCACCTCGCGTTCATCAACGTTTACGTCCTCCCTTCCGCTACTTTATACGGATTGTGTTTGGTCATTAATTTAGTTTTATAGTAAATAAAATCTTTCGGACTACCGCAAACGATTGTGCTACGGTCGAAACGGGGCGCTCGCGAGAAACCATGCCACCCAAGTTTACGATATTTAATGCGCCTATGATGATAATCAGCCGGGGCCGGTCAGGTGGCACGGAAGCAATCTCTCAAACTGCCCATACGGATGACGATCACCTAGTACACGCTCACGAGGCTGCACAAGACATGCAATAGGATTCAATCGAAGTGCTGGAAATGGCTTGTCTAGTGTGCCGTCGACAAACTGCAAAGTGACCAGTGACATGGTTTTCATTGGAGCTGTGAGTGAAGCTGTGATCGTCTTCCAGGGACTCGACACCGCGAGGATGCTGAATCTTGTAATATGACCCTACCTCCCGCCACGACGCGCAGCTCCTCGCCCGCAATCGCCCCCTCACAGTGACCCACAAGAACGACGCAGCACTAGGCTAGCGTCAAGTCTACGACTCGAAAGACGTCGTTGTGTTGGACCCGCTATGCCCACTGAACCGACCAGGCCAACCTGAACCATGGTGCGACGAGGATACTGAAGAGCTTCCTGAGGCGCCGGAAATGAAAGGCGAGCGGGACGAACGTCCCACCTGGATTGTTGGGTGGGGATGATGGTGCGCCGACCAGGACTCGGATGGACGAAATCATCGCGCATCCCAGACCTCAAGATTCACTGTGATGTGATGGCCGTCCAGTGGGTCACACAAACGATATTGCCGGTCTTGCACGAATGGCAAGGCAAAAAGTCTAGCCACCAGCTTCTTACAGATCCACTTTGAGAATGCGTCCAAGGAGTACAAAAATGAGGGGCACGGTGGTTGGAAAACAGATAGCAGGGGCTCTGACGAAAGCGTGGTCAATCGGTTCGCTCGCTGCCAACTAGGTTCGCCGAGCGGAAATGGTAGGTACTTTTGTTATTTAGTGTTTGCGGGACTAATTAACTGGTTTGTTCGAATCCTACATTATTCGTACCCTCTCGGCCTTTCATCCTCGAGCCTAGTACTAGCCTACTTCGAAGAGTCGGCCAAACTAGCAAGAGATCTCGGTTCCGACAAAGCCGAACCAATAAAAGAGTAGAGTGACTAGAATTGGTCTTGGTGATTGTGTCGTCGCCGAGGCTTCGGTCGATGCTCCTTGGATACTTCTGCCTCTGGCGTTGTCCCGCTTGTAACATCTACGACTGGATGACCGATCTCTTGGCAAAAATTTTAGGTTGTGAACACTCAGTACGACCTCCATCCCTAGTCCTTCGTCAGTCTAGAGCTTCAAACTACGTGGTTGTGTTTTTAGACCCTTGCCAAGGAGTTGTACTCGCCTTTTCACGTATTGAACTAACTATGAACGAACCTAGGTAAAGCTAGTCCATGATCTAAGCGTACTATATTTATACCTGGACGTAGTGGATATCCGAGGGCTTAGTTTAACAGCCCGGCCCATTCGCCTTCGCACCTTGCATAACAAACAGATGGTATGGTTCATTTAGTTGAGTCGTATACTATTCGAGAGCCAAAGCACGTCAAATTTAAGGTCTGATCGCCACGCGTATTTGGATAGGGATCAATCTGCAACGGTAGAGCTAACATCCGTGTGTTCTTTCAGAGGAACACACCTGCACCACGAGGCAAACACTATATCTCGTCTCGCTCGGATCCCCTCCGCTTCGTTCTTCCCTGGCACTTGCACCACCTCGGAGAGTTCTAGATAGATACATATGGTTCTTCAAGCTTTACGCCCAAAGCAAACTGCCACATTGGGGGCGGTAGATGTGAGTCAGCTCGTTTTGGACGAATGCATTCAACCAATCACTTGCCGCCGCCGTGGCCAGACCCAAGATCTACCTGATGAGCCGGGATCCGAGATGACAGGGGAGGCGCGAGTGTGGAAGACGTATGTGAGGGAGGCAGATATGTCGGACAAAGAGATGGTGGAAGGACGGAATAAGCAAGTATACCTTTGCCCCTAACCCACACACACCGGTATCACTAACCCCTGATGACCAGCTCCCTGGACGTGTTGCTGAGTACGTAACTGATATCGTTCAATAAGCCATGCACGCTCACACTCTTCTTGGTTGTAGTTTTCGTGAGTCTAACTTGACTCGAAGTGAATGCGCTTGTCCAACACATTTGGCGTAATACAGGCTGCGCTATTCTCAGCTGTGTCTACCGCGTAAGCTCAAGCTATCACCAGTAGACAAAATAATTGTAACTTTTGTCTATCCTAGGTTCGTGATTGAGAGTCTGGGCGATCTGAAACCTGATCCTGCCGAATCATCCGCAAAAACTTTACTGCTCATGTCTCAAACGCTAACCGCTATTGCCAATGGACAAACTGTCATGCCGTCTGATCCTGGTGCTTTGGATACTACGTTCACACCATCCAAGACTGCAGTGCTTGTAAACCTACTGTGGCTGCTGTCGCTGAGTCTGAGTATCGCCGTGTCGTTGATCGCCATGCTCGCCAAAGAGTGGTGCTACAAGTTCTTATCTGGCCGTACCGGACCTGCATACGAGCAAGCACGGCGACGGCAGCTGAAGTGGAACGGGATGGAGAGGTGGAAGATGAAGGAGGTGCTGACTTACCTACCAGGCATGATGCACGTTGCCCTTTGTGAGTAACGACTACTCTTCGGGCATCACGTAAAATGAAGTGAGCTAAACTTGCCGGATTAGTTCATTAGTCCCACGGGGAGAGTGTCAACTAATCTGACGGCACTTTAGTAGACCCTCAATTAGATTAGTTCCGGCGTTTCGGGCTGACAGCGTTTAGTTCTTTGGCAACTAAACTGGGCTAATCGAGGACTAAACGGGGCGGATTAGTTCGTGGATTAGTCCATGAGCAAACTAATCTTGGCCGTTTAGTTGCAGATTAGCTGTGGATTAGTTACTAGGAGTACTAACAACGAGTAAAATAGGAGCGATTAGTTCACAATTAGTTCATTTGGTGTATGTAGTTGCTATCGTCGGTTGAGGATGCATTTATGCGTGCGCCAAATCAATCATGAGGTTAGACACAGTTATAACATTCGTATATAGGTAGGAGTATATGACATTAGGGAAATAACATAATCGTAGAATAAAAAAAGGACGATTGTCCGTCGGGCAGCTCATTGTTGTACCGCTGTCGGCCAGGGGACAGCGCCCCAATGCACATACAGCACTACTACTATCGTTGGCGTTATCGTATGGTACCAGATTGCTGTCAGTAATAAGTATGTGGCGCTCGTGGGCGTACCGAGAAAGTGATTGTCGGCCAACTGGCCATCAACACCAGTCGCCGCCTCGTTGCGGCCAAGATTCCTATCAAAGGCGAGTAAGCGCGGGCTAAGTAGTGAGTAGTGATTCTAAGTGATAACTCACGTGTGCGACGCCAAATCTTTGTTGAGGGGGCCGTGGGTTGTCGTGGTGTTGGAATGACGGCGAGGTAGCCGTTAGGGGTTGCTCCCGAGTACCAAAGCGACGGCCATGGTGAGGTTGGTGGTGATGGTAGCAGAGACGGTCACGGCGGACAGCAGAGGCAAACCTACAGGACGTTGAGTGAAGCGGCGGAGGGGTGGTGGTAGAAGGGAACTAGAAGGTAGGCGGCACGTGAAACGTTGAAAGGTTAAACAACGAAGCACGTGCCGCCAGGAGCTCGTAAGCGCCAGCTCGGACGCTACATACGCCAAGTTAAGAGCAAGGAGCCCGCCCTGAACAAGCCTGGCACAGCGCTCAACTCCAATGCTCACACGTCGAAAGGCTGAGTGCTGAGGCACAACTAATCAGAACTAATCAGTGCCGATTAGTACAGACTCAACTAATTGCGTCGGCCCAGAACTAATCCGGCGCTGCGAGTTCCGTCGGTACTAATCAGGAGTCCCTGCTGCCTAATTGCGGGGCAGATTAGTTGGACCCAGAACTAATCTCCTGAGTTTAGGTTCCAAGGAAATAAACAACCCGCACATTTAGTTCTCAGGAAACTAATCTTGTCACCGTGACACGCCGGCAAACTAATTCAAACCCCTATTACAGTCGAACTCCTATTCTCGCAACTCCTGTTCCCGCAAACGCACTAATTTTGACGTGTTTCACGTGGGGAAATCAATGGGTTGAACGTGGGGAAGCCGCCCAGTGCCCGGACTGATGTTAGACTATATGCACACAAATCTGCACCTTTTTACACACAAATACCTGGATATTGTCGGCAAAGGTGAGATAGAGGTTTAAACAGACACACAACTTAGCCGAGATACATTTTGAGACTGAGAGGCTATGGAGTGATGCGGAAGCGCTGTCAGATCTCTTAGCGTGCTTCGCACACACGTCGTTGCGAGAGCAGGAGTTCGACTGTAGTTCTCTCCGGTCAACAACCCGCCAAATGCGGGACTAATTGACCTAAACGTTCCCTTTTAGTGGCAACACAACTAAACCAAGGCCTGGCCGCTCGGCGCGGTCTAAATTAGGCCAGATTAGACACCCCCCGGACTAATCCAGGGAGTTTACCTAGGTTAGGCTAGGTTTCACCAGGGTTTTTTACTGACGGGGGAGCGAAATGCTAAGTTCGAGGTAGTGCTATTTGCGGTAGGACTCTGCTTCTACCTGTGGGACATTAACACCAGCATGGCCATACCAGTGATCGCAGTGACCAGCATAGCAACACTTGTGTATGTGCTAGCTACCATCTTGCCTGCGATAGATCGCTTCTGCCCCTACAGCACTCCCGTCATCGCCATATTCGTGGATACAGTCGCCTTCCTCGTTGCTGTCACGAGAGCTATGCGCCTATTTCGCTGGCCCCGTGCTTCAAAAAAGACCGCGAGCGAGATTGCAAGATGCGTTGGTAGTGCCGTCAACACGATCGAGCAGGTTGTTAGCAGAGCATACAATGCGATAGTGGATGTGCCCAGGTACGAACTTCCGCCAGGCATCGAACTTGACCCCCGTCGTGTAGCAGAGTGGAAGATTTTCAAAAAGGCACGCGGTGGCTGTGGTGTCTTGGCGTGCGTCCTCTCGCTCATTCTATTCATGGCTGGTATACTGCTGCCATATATTATTTTACATCTAGTTGTTTGGCTACTGTGGCGCATGCTTGCTATCGTATTGCGTCTGCATGTTGAAGTTCTCCTGGTACTTGTCATAATACTTATCGGGGTTACGTTGGAACTTATGTTTATGCTTGCCTTAGCGGTCTTGCAACTCGTTCAATCATGCTTCGGCCTGTGTACACGGGCCGTCAAAGCTATCACTCTCCACTATGAGCTTAGTGGTGTTTACAGCAGCAGCACAAAGGTTCCGATGGATCTCACTACGAGCCAAATGCTTGCTTGGCTGATTGCCAACTGCGAGGACTCCCGATCAGTGGACACAGCGCTGCAAGCTATGGCAGGTGCTAATGAAAACCTGCCTATTGAGCCTCTAGCGGAATGTCGAGCTCTTGAGCTTGTGCTCTCCCGGTTAGACACATGCGTCAAGCTCAGTGATACATCTCCGGCCGCATCACGGTACTACCGAGTCTACGGAATGTTTGTCTCTATCGGCATCTTTCAAGCAGTCCAGAACAGGTGGAGTGGCTCCCGCTACATCAGCGTTCGCGAGATAGGCGGTTCCCGATCTCAAGACTCGGTTCACTACGTCGATTGGATGTTATATCGAAGCTGTGCACAGTATGTAGCTCTCCCCCTGACCTCGTACCCGTGAGAGGCTGATTATTTATATCTGGCTTTGGTGACCTAGCCTCGTCGGCCGGACAAACGCAGCATTAGATTCAAACACGCGTGCTACTGTAGTCATCGCCTCAGCACCCTACCATCACTGGGATGATAAGCACAGTCTAGGGGAAAGTACTCCAGAGAATACGGTGGAGACTACAATCGATTTACTCAAGCAGTATCTCCGAGGCGAGTCCAGTGCGCTATCTACAGCCGTACTAGAAGCACTAGTACAGTCTACGGTTCATTATTTCGTAGGGCGACGGCCGAGAGAGGGGCAGCATACTGGCCCATCTGGCGTGCTTACTGTTCTGCTGTCGCACGTCTTCTTCGTGTCGTACAACACTTCATCGGATACCCCGCGCGTCGTTGCGATCACACTTGCGGCTGCGGCGTTCGCAATCCGCACTTACCCTGGTGGCGAAAAACCATCAGTCGAGATAGGTGCTCGCCAGAAGCGTGCTGTGGAAGTCTTCAAGTACTACTATATGCAGAAATCAATGGACATGAATGAGATTCTGGTGTTATTCCTATTTGGCTTCTCTGGGCTCTTACCTCTCATCGACTTCAGTGACAAGGACACTCAAACCCCAATCCCTAGCAGCTTTAGCCAGGTCATCCGGTATATATCCCGACTTGACCTCTCTCAATGCGTAGAAATATGTACGTTTCCCAGGGGCGACTACTTGAATATGACCCTTCTACCACCCGCCATCGAGTCTTTGTCCTCGTTCGTTAAGAGTGCGTCGCCGGATCACGAAGCGAGTGTGGTCTATAAATGTCTACCATTTCTTATCCACCGAGCTTCATGGCACACAAACTCAAAGGTTGACTTGTATCTGCTTGCTATAACGGCCCTCTGCGACGCAAAGTCGGTGGAGCTTCAGGAGCTATGCTTGCATGTTATAGACGCACACCCGATTCCTGAAGATCCATTGCACCTGCTGATACAGTCTGATGACAACCGCAATGTCTTCCAGCAACTATGTCGCACGCTGATCGAATGTAACACGACTGTTGCTCCTATCGCAGCTCTGCACTTTGAACTGCTAGTAGCTAAGATCATCACGCACGCAGCTTCTCATGGCTGGAATTTTTCCGACAGCCAGGCTATTTTTCGACCGCTCCTTAGCCTCCGAAATAGTTTCACCAGCCTCGAAGAACCTAAACAACTCAGTGCAGAAACTCTCCTGGTACGATTGAGGCGGTGCTGCAGCGAGAATACGTTGACGGGCGATCACATCCTCCACATAATGCAGTCGGTAGTCGATTGTTGTGAAGCAGGTGTAAACCAAAATAGTTCTGACAGGACCTACGAATCCAACAACAAGACTCTGAAGACGCTGAAGGAGAAACTGAAACCGAGCTCGGACAAGGTGGTTCGTCAAAGTACTTCAGAACTAGAAAATCTTTCTGCTGCCCCATCTCAGGCCAGACAGATGAATCGAGGATAGCCTGTTTGGAGGTAGTTCAAGGCGACGAATAAGCAACTGTTGCAGCGCATATATACAAGAAAGAAGGGGCCTTTTTGGATGAGTTGTTGAGCTATTAAAAATGGGACATAGATACCACTTCCGTGTTTGGTTTGCCTGTGCTTGAATGGATCTTGTAGATGTAGTGTCTGGAGTCTATAGAATGGCTTCCCGTAGCTGCTTGATGCAGCGTTTGGTCTCAGTGTAATATAAATTCACTGAGCAATTGTATAGTTCACGCCTGTAGATACGTAGCATACATTTAGATTTCTTCGACTTTGACAATGGTAACTTTATAGTTCTCCTTTGTCCGTTCTACGCTTCGACCTTCTTCTTCTCTTTCTTCTCTGACGCGATGCCTTTGCATAAGACCGATTCTTCATGAGCCAATAAATAAAGAGTAAAAGAAAACGTGCACTGTTATAGGGATTTAATCATAAATACAAACGATACCGGCCTTTCAGTCCCAGTTTCGCATCGGGCCAATGGCTGTTGGTTAACTCCAGAAACAAGACCGCTCTCTGAGTCACTTTTTCGAGCCGTACGCCTACCTTTAACTTACCCGCCGTATGATGTCGCACAGTAGGACTGGAGTCAAGGGCGATGTTGGTGAATCTTGAAGTAACTTACCCTTTGATCGCGGCTGCCTTTGCGGCCACATTGCGTCATATTGTATCTCCTCTCGTTTCTTAGGAGAGTTGGATAGGAGGAGACACAACGTAATATGTTCAAAAAATTAGTACATCTAAAGTGCGGTGCATGCAGATCCATCCACCACGTGACCAGTCTCCTATGAGACCGGCCGATTCGCAGTGTGTCTCCCGAACGGGAGAAGATGTTGTAGATATCGTCAGTACGAACTGTAGAGAGTACTCGTGCGCTCCCCCCGTGCGATTTGTAGGCAGAATCAACAAGGTCCAGGTGCCGAACATTCGCTCACAAGGTGTGCGCCATCAATTCAAATCAGGCCGATTTTCGCCATTTTCAAATTCAAAAGATCGCTAGCGCGCACCTTGCGAGGGAATGTTCGGCATCTAAACGTTGTCCAATCTGCCTGTAGCTTGCACAGGAAGAGGTAAGCAACGCTCTAAACAGTTCGTACTGACGATATATGCAGAATTGTCTCCCGTTCGAGAGACACGCTGCGAATCGACCAGTCTCATAGGAGACTGGTCACGTGGTGGATGGATCTGCATGCACCGCATTTTATCTCATTTTAGGTTAGGAACATAATGACAAGTATCCATCCACATTTGGGCTTTGTCCCATTGGGCTCGGCGCTTGCGTCGATCAGTCGGAACCGGACAATTGGCACGGAAGCAATCCCCAAACTCAACCACCAGCACGACCACGGCGGCAACGATGGCACAAGCTAACCGCTGGGGCAACGGCAATAGCGCGCAGATCTCGCACTCATGGGGCCAGGACCCAGCGGAAAGTGCAGGCGATAGCTCGCTGATTGCACCATGGCTGGATGATGGACCGGAAAGTGGACCGTCAAGGCAAGCTACGCTCGAGCCGGTAAGTCAATCTGGCTTATTTGTATAGTTATTGTGGTTGTTGAATGGAAATGATATGTGTATTATATAGCCCTCGCCTCCCGCCACAAAGCGCAGTTTTCTAAGTTCGAAAACGTCGCTACATAGCGCTTCGCTGCGGACGATGCAGCACCAGCCGAGTATTGGATCTATATCGCTCTTCAAGTCTGCTCGACCAAGTGAGCCTGTTATATCGGATTTTGGTACCCTCGCTCCTCCCGCGCCTATGGGACACGGCGAAGTGAGCCCTAGTACCTCGAAGAAGCCGAAGGGGATCCTGCTGGGTCTGCTGAAGCGGAAGACAAGCCGGGCAAACGTACGACCTGGGTCGGCTGGCGGAGACGAAGGTAAGCCGCTACCACTTTTCTCGCGTGTAGGTTGATTAATGGGATATCAGAATCGTACTCGACCTATTCTCAGTCGACTCTATCTCTCGCAGGTCCATCCAACTCGACGCCGAATATTTTGCCACCTTCGCCTCCAGCGAACTCCCATGCCCCGAAGAAGAAAGCTAAAACCTCGCGGGCACGCGCCCAGCCTCAGCCGGTCGCGGAGTTCACGCTGGACACAAATCTGGACGAGATGGACGGGATTATTGCGCGACCTGGACCGCAGTATCCTCCGTGGCACGACGACGCGTCGGACGGGTCGCACATGAGCAATATCGTTGGCCCGACGGGAATGACGGGGGTGCAAAGTCCGACTGCTGCGTTCTTTACGGATCCGTTCTCTGCGAACGTCTTTCCGGCAAGTCCGAGGAGTACGGGCACGGGCAGTACGATTATAGCTAGACAGATCGCGGAGCCTCCGTTGCAGGCGAACGGGCATCGACCCGGGTCGCCAACAGCTGGGGTTGGTCCATCAAGTGGAATCGGTATGTGAGCTGATTGATTACGCTGTCTGTGGAGACTAATTGACACTCGTCCTCTCGTTGTTCATTTTTTCGTTTGCGCCGTACCCGCACTCTTGCTCGGTCTATATCACATTCGCGATATCACAACACCTTTGTCTGCGCCCTCCTTTCATGACATAAATAGTTCGAAATATCCCCTCTCCAACACTTCCTCGCTCGGATTGGGCAGCGCCCGAGTCCTGGGCAGTGGATGGAACTGGACCAAAAGAAGAGGACTACAGCTCGGAATCAGACGACGGACTCGCACCATCAACGCATACTGTACCAAGTACTTCACTTCCCGGGCGGTCGGACAGTCTTGCTGGAAGTATCAACACGGCTCGGTTGTGGAAGCCGCCTGGGAGCGCTGGGTCTGGGGCAAACCGAGATGGAGCGCTTAACGGTGGCGCGTTTAATGGTGGCGCGTTCGGACGTATGGGTGCTGATATCATGAGCGGAGGGGCATCGACTCGTGGGGATAGGAGGCTGAATAGCGCGGGAAGTATGCGTTCGTATGCGCCTACGTTGGTGAATGGTATTGGAGCTGCGATGGCTGCGAGGGGGAGTGAAGTGACGGTGAGCAAAGGCCCGAGTGTGAGTCAATTTTCTCTCTTGTTTGAGTGGGCAAATGTCTCATTCGGCTGGTAGTTCAATATGAGAGTGTATCGGACGGACGGGACGTATCATGTCGTGTCATGTCCGCTACACGCGTTGGTGGGCGAGTTGCAGCATGTTCTCTCGAAAAAGCTGGGTCTGCCGCGAGAATCACATAGGCTGCATTTGTGGGAACGAAACCGAGGTGTGTCATTCCGTTTTTCCTATCACTGATGTTGGTATTCACGTATTCTCCGACAGAACGCGCGCTGGGAAATCACGAAAAACCGGCACTTATCATGCGCCGGCGCCTCGATCAGGCCGGATATGACGACATGGACCAGCTCGAGACCATTGGCGGTGAAGATCTCCGTTTCCTGCTTCGGTTCGTTTATCGGTCCGTCGATCTTGGTGGCCCTGGGATCGACGAGGAAGAGCTGTCGTTTGATACGTTTGAGCGCGTGGACCTTACTGGACGAGGGCTGCAGACTGTGCCTATTCTACTACACCGACATGCAAGCACGATTACGTTCCTTAACCTCAGCAAGAACCCGCTTGTGGATCTCCCGTTGGACTTTATTCAAGGATGTGATGAGCTGCGGGAACTTCGTCTTTCGACTTGCTCTTTGAAACGAATCCCGGCTAGTGTTCAACATTCGACTAGTCTCCACTGGCTTGATCTTAGTTGTAACCGTATCGTCGACCTCGAGAACGCTGGGTTGGATAATATCCCTGATCTGCGAACGATTAAACTCCAAAATAATCGATTGACTAGTCTTCCCTCATATTTCGCCCAGCTAAACACCATGCGCTACTTGAATATCTCAAATAACAAGCTTGACGTCGTTCCGCCCGTCATATGTGAAATGCGGAGCTTGGTCGACCTCGATATGAGCTTTAATTCGATTATTGCTCTACCTGATGGGATTGGAAGTTTGACCTCGCTCGAGCGGTTGGTGGTTGTGGGGAATCAGATCACAGGGTTTCCGGAGGAGATATCAATGCTCGAAAAGCTCAAATGGGTTGACTGTCGGCGTAACGCCATTGCCGATCTTGCGATCCTCGCGCGTGTACCGAACCTAGTTACTCTCCGCGCGGACCACAACTCGTTCCTGGTCCTCGATCTTTCCATTGGCCGAACGCTTAACACGCTCGAGGCGAGCTTCAATTCGGTCACCCGGTTCACGCTGGGCGGCTCGGATCCTTACGTGCTCACTTCGCTCGACCTGAGTCATGCCAAGCTTTCGGGTCTAGACGAGGCTATTTTCGATCAACTTCCACAGCTTATCAACCTCCGGCTTGATTACAACAAGTTCAAGTCCCTCCCTGCCTCGCTCGGAAGCCTCACGTTATTGCAACACCTTAGCTGCACGAACAACGATTTAGCGAGCTTGCCCGATTCGATCGGGGCGCTGCAAAAGCTACGACGGTTGAACGTTCGGAATAATAACGTGAAGGAGGTGCCGGTTGGGATCTGGTATTGCGAGGAGCTTCAGGAGATCAATTGCAGTTCGAATTTGCTCCAGGTGTGGCCGGACCCTCCAGTGCCGAACGAGAGCAACGGGGAACGAAAAGGGAGCGGGGCGGGCTTGGCGGAGGGTACAACCATTATCGGCGCTAGTGCAAGCAATGCCCCAGTGCGGCCTCTGCCTCTAGCACTATCACTCCAACGACTCTTGCTCGCGGATAACCAGCTTCTCGACGATGTCTTCCATCCACTCGCCGTCTTACGTGATCTTCGTGTTCTCAATCTTTCGTTCAACCAAATCTCCGAAATGCCATCGTTCAGGCTCCAGACGTTCGCCCAGCTCGAGGAGTTGTATTTGAGCGGAAACCGGCTCACGAGTTTCCCCGCGGACGATCTGGAACGACTACAGAAACTGAATGTGCTGTTCCTGAACGCGAACAAATTACAGACGTTGCCGGCGGAACTGAGGAAGGTCAAGAAGCTTACGTCATTAGATGTGGGGAGCAACGTATTAAAGTATAATATGGCTAATTTTCCTTTCGATTGGAATTGGTGAGTCAGCGAAGTAGCGTTTAATGCGGGACTAATGATCGCGCACAGGGATTTCAACCGTGATCTGCGCTATCTGAACCTTTCGGGCAATAAACGACTCGTGGTCAAGCCTTTGGACAACACCCCTGGTGCACCTGTGAATAGTCTACGCCCGAGCGACAAGCAAGAGAATGGATTCGCGGTTCTTCGCGATATACGGGTTCTTGGTCTTATTGATGCCACAGTTATAGTCCCCTCCGTGCCGGACGAATCAGATGATCGACGTGTGCGAACCTCGTTCTCCGAAATCAATGGCATGGCGTACGGTATCTCGGATTCGCTTGGGAAACTCGAACAGCTGAATATGTTTGATCTTGTCGTTCCACACTTTCGGGGCAGCGCGGACGAATGCTTGTTTGGGATATTCGGACGTGCGGCTCCTGTGGCGAACAGTAATCGGCTGGCTAGGTACCTACACGAAAACTTTAGTCAAACATTGCTGGGATTCCTCAAATCGCTCAAGCCGGACCGCGGCGAGACTACGCCTGACGCGTTACGCCGCACGTTCTTGTCTCTCAACAAGACGCTGTATGATTACCTCCTTCCGCCTACGAGTTCTGCCCGGAAGATGAGCCAGGCCTCGACTGTCGCTGCGACCAAGACCGCGTTAGACCCGGCAAGCCTCAAGGCGAGCGCCGCTGCGTGTGTGGTCTATTTCGTGGACAAGATGATGTACGTCGCCAATGCGGGGTCCTCGCTTGCCGTGGTCTCACGTCACGGAACCCCCTATGAACTTTCGCGCAAACATGATCCATTTGACCGAGTAGAGACGACACGCATCCGTGCGGCCGAGGGCTGGGTTTCGCCCAAGGGGCTCGTCAACGACGAGGTCGAATGTGACGAATCGCGCGGGTTTGGAGCGTACCATCTCCTGCCTGCCGTCAATGCTCGACCAGATGTTCAATCTTGGCAGCTGACGGACCTGGACGAGTTTGTGATTATCGGGAACAGAGGGTTGTGGGACTTTATGGATCCTCAGACGGCGGTGGATATTGTCCGTGATTCGAGGGCGCGCCGCGAGGAACCCATGATATCTGCCCAAACGCTTCGCGATCACGCTATCAGCTACGGTGCCGAAGGGAACACGATGGTCATGGTCATCTCTGTCTCGGACAAGTTCACGACCAAAGCTGTCGATACTACCGCAGAAACCAGTGCCATACTAGCGCTCAAGCGGCCCGCGCAGCCTCGCCAGGCCGGTTTGGTCGCGGATCGAACGCTGAATCGGCTCGGCAAAGAGATTCCGCCCCCCGTGGGCCAGATCGCCCTCGTATTCACGGATATCCGAAATTCGACGAGCCTGTGGGAGAAGAACCCAGGGATGAGTTCCGCGATGCGCACCCACAACAGTTTGTTACGACGGCTGCTTCGATTGTGTGGAGGTTACGAAGTCAAGACCGAAGGCGACGCGTTTATCGTTTCGTTCCAGAGCGCGCCGGCCGCATTGTTGTGGTGTTTCAACGTGCAGATAGGTCTATGCGCCGCAGACTGGCCAATCGAGATTCTCGAGTCGGAAGATGGGAAGGAGATGTTTGGTGAGGGGGGCGAGCTGCTCGCTCGTGGGTTGTCAGTGCGGATGGGTATCCATTGGGGTGCCCCTCTGTGCGAAGAGGATCCGATCACCGGACGCATGGATTATTTCGGGCCAATGGTCAACCGTTCTGCTCGTGTCAGCGCCACGGCGATTGGTGGGGAGATCATGATTAGCGCGGACGCACTCAAGGAGGTTAATGCCTGGCTACGGAACCAGGAGCTGTTGAACGAAGCAGAAGGCGAAAAGTCCGAGCTTGGACGGGTCGTGGAACAACTCAGGATGCTCGATCCAGAGACTACCGAAGTTGGAGAGCGGCGACTCAAGGGACTCGAGGTTCCAGAGCTCTTAACCTCAATTTTGCCCAGGCAGTTGGCCGGACGGTGGAAGCTTTCTCAACCAAGTAACACGCCTGCCGCGGCATCCCGTGTACAGTTTAATGTCGAGCAGATTCGGCAACTTGGGACCCTCTGCGCCCGGCTCGAAGCGCTCTCGAGTGGACGAGTGTTCCGTGATATCACGCTCCGACGGAACCCCTCGGCGCCGAACCTCAACCAACTCGAGGAAGCTGTGGAGAGCATGGTTATGTATGCGAACCCCGCGCTATTAATGCCGGACATTCGCAAGGACGCCTCAGACGAAGAGTTGATGACTATTCTTGATTCCCTGTCCCTCCGGATTGAAAACGCTTTAGGAAATATACAACATCGTCAAATCAGCGGGTACGACGAGGTGTTGGCCCAACTGGGTGTGGCCATTCGGCTGGATCCAAATATGCTCATGCAGGCATTGGTTATGTTCCAAGGAGTCACGGGTGCGCAGTAGATTTGCTTTCTTTGTTTTCTTGCTTAGATTACATTTCAGCTTGATTTTTGTGTGTACATTATTTGTATTTCGTTCGCTCAATGGGAATTGTTCCGCTCGGATGTCACCATGTGAATTTGTTGGCCATCAGCTGTCCCCGAGTATCCAAGGATAGCAAGTTCTCGTTGCTCGGTTTGGGTTAGTCGGAATCAATTCGCTCGCGTGGCGTTGGCAGGTTTCAATCCCAAAAGGACTCATAGGTGCGGGAGGGTGAAGTTGGGATATACTTCTCCCGCTTTCTACTCCTCTCAGGCGCCAGTCGTCTGCTGTAGGCCTTGCAGGAAGCCTGTATCAATATCAAGGCTGGGTCTTGACACACTCATTCATTATTTTTATTATTTTATCACCAAACATGGCGACTTTCAGCGGCACCAGAAGAGCTTACCGTCCACCCGCATACCAATACTCGTGGTGGTCTGCGTTGCGCAATCTTCCTCAACGTATATTCACCCCTCCTGCGGCTGAAGGTCGGCACCAGCATCGCTCGTGCAATGGTTAGTCTCGCCATCACCCAAAGTCTTAGCGTAACTGAATAAAGTGTATGTCTGAAGTCGTGCCCATCTTTCGTGTCGCACTGGATGACATCTTGGATGGAAAACACCTCCCACCACTAAGTCTGAAAGACTTTGAAGAATACCTTTTGTTTGATGAGCGCTCAGCTGAAAACCTGTGCGTAAATCTACATCTTCGTCGCGAGGTAACTGATCAACTTCTATCAGATACTTCGTTCTTTGGTTGAGAGAGTGGGTGTCTGATGGCTTGCAACCGGGTATTCTCTAATAAGTTATCGCTTGGTGAAATTTAGGTATACCAAACGGCATCGTGCTTGGTTTGCAACGGCGACACCTTCATCACGCTCACTTGCTTTATCGTTCACTCGTGCAAAATCGACCTTTTTCTCTCATTCTTCTCCACACGAGCTCAACCTCGCCTCCATTCTTATTTCAAACTTTCTCAATGCCGCGAAAGGGCAGCCTCATCCTCCTCCTACGGTTTTCAGCCAGATATTACGAGAGGTGGAGTACATGCTTAGGGAGTCTCTTGTTCGATTTGTTGCTGCACGAACTAGGAACGCCGGCAAGCAACGAGTGTGGTGTGCTCTCATCGGAGGTGTTGGGACTAGTGCGATTGCTCTGGCTCCCCTACTGGTGTCCATCTTAGGCGATAGGCCACGTGTGCTTCGACTTGCTGCCTTGCCTGTTCTGTGGCTTGGTGCAACAATCTTCTTGAGCTCTATTCATGGGATCTGTTTTGTTATATTTGTTTTGGGAGATGCTCGCCAGTTGCATCCGTTTGAGCTCGCGCGACCCTCCATTTCGTCTCCCCAACCACTCGACCTACCAAACCCAGCGCATACACCTGAATCAATCTCGGCATTCACCCTAGGGCGCGAACATAGTTGGTCTGCTTCCCCCGCCTATGTTGAAAAACCGGCACCTATTCGAGGTCCTTTTGTGGCCAACTCTATGCCATCACCTGCTACGCCTGAGGACATCCATGTGTCCTCCCCGTTCCCTGCGTCACCCACCACGCTTCCTCCGCGTATCACTATCCCTTCTCGTATTCATCATTCTCGTAACATCTCCAACACTTCGGGCATGAGTATTCCAACGATCCCACCGTACTCTCCCACCCTGTCCAGCCCATTCGACACAGCGCCATTTATTGCACCGTTTGACCCAAGTGTGCTGGAGCATGAGGAAATGGTTGAAACAAAGTACCACCCAATATCAAACTCACAACCCGTGTTCAACTTTGACGAGCTGCCTGGCTGTCATCGTCGGATCGTACCTCATCAACGTTCCTCCTCGCTCAACGCACTTTCCGAATCATTAGGCTCCCGTCTACGTCAAGCAGGTCGTCGCATAGCGCCAGAACATTCTAATGGGACTCCGGCTGTGGCACCACTCACACGAGTGTGGAGTCCTTTGGTGACCCGTGCTCAGTGGGAGATTGTGATGCGGAGTGCGGCGGTTGCACTCGTGTTTGCGGGTGTGGTGGTGGGTGCGTTGTTGGCTATTCCTCCGCATACAATGCCTGGGCGGCCTTGGTACGAGGGGTATATGGGGTTATGAGCGTGGTTGATGTAACCGATGTTTGGGGTTGGTATATTTGAATGGACCTTGGATGTATGCGTGTGATGCTTGTATTCTTCTTCATGGCAAGTTTGTATTGGGTTTCTGTGTACTGACTCAAGAAATTCGACCTCGAATTGAATAATTGGAACACTTTCTGTTGGCTCCTTTCCCAGCTTTAGTGCTCTTTGTGGCGAAACAAGCGCGTCGGACTCGGGTGCAAGGGAGTGCTCGGCGCGGTCGTCCTACTAGAATGGCTAATGTATGAGGGGTTGCAAATTATACGAGAAGTAATGAAGAAAAACTCAAGGCGCTTGAGCTCTCCCACCGAATCGAGGAGATGTCGGTGCGAACGCTGGAGCAGGTGACGAATTACTGTAATTGTCGCAGTTTGAGCTGAATGTTATTGCACCTAGGTGATAATAGGATGATAGAGACGACTAGGACTCCGTGTGAGACGACACAGAACACACCGAAGGTCGAGAAACTTGTTGAAACGTAGGGTCATGTTTGGGACAAAACCTACAATTTAGCATAGAAGAGCAACATGTTTTCCAGAGCGGATGACCACACGAGTAAAAGACATATAGGGAGTTATAACGCGTCCGGGCACGTATAGTGAGCTTGCTTTAACAGCGAGAGAAAAAAGGGCCAAACGAAGGTAAAGGGTGGAGCGAGTGGGCAGCGCCGCAGAGCCAGGACGACTGTCCGAAGAAACCTTCAAAACCAGGCCAGACGGGCGATATCGGAGGGGTAGGGGTGGTATATACCATTACGGAGCCGAAGTGGGATCCTGTGCGCGCGGCAGGTCTGGTCTGAATCTAAATTGACACCAGAGTCGAATCGAGAAGAGATGTGGTAGCGGCAGATACGATATCTACGCCAGGGACCAATTCCGCTAAAGACCGTTAGATGCTGTAGCATACAGCGAGAGTGCCCGTTAGTGTCGAAAGCTCTAAACGTAAAAGTGAGAGTAGGAACGCGCTTCAATATGGGTGAGCCGCTCCATGGGAGACCGGGCGAGCGTGGAGCCGAGACAAGTGCAGTGCGCGTTGCACAGCCGCCAGACAGCGTCAGAGTATGAGGTAGCTGTTAGCAAACTGTTCGAGTGTGAGTGAGCCCCTAAAATACCGCGTAGTCCCCACGCTCCCAGCGGAGAGCGATGAGGAGGCACCATTTGCTGGAGAGAAGGATCAGCGCCAAAGAGCTAAATTGTAGCGAAGCTCACGCATCGAACTCGATTGAGCGCAGTGAAGGGGGAAAGATTCCACTGGATTGTGCCTCGGGTGCGAACAGAACTAAATACAAATCCGAATAGGGGCTCAGGAGCCGGGGGGAGTCGGATCGGATCGAACCATGCTCTATTGGCTGTTCCTCCCCTAAACTCCAACTCACCAGCAGCTCAAATCCCTTGCCAATATTTTGATAGTTTCGAAATAAATGCGCTACGTGCGAACTGTAAACTGAGCGTTTTCCCGTTAAGCTGGCTCATTAATTACAGGATATACCCTTCGGTATCCGGTCGCGAAAAAGACGAGTATATGCGCGGACTACGGTTGAAATTTGTACTTTTTGGCACAAGTTGCCGCATACGGTGAGGAATAGCTCCATATGAGATAAGGGTAGCGAGAGGTATGGCGCTAACATGGTTGGCTTCCTGCTCTGGCGCTTAATTCGGCTACCTACCTACGGACAGGGTCAATCCCCTCCCCCTACGGACTGCAAATCCCCTTCAGGCCTTGGCCCGACACAGTCTTGGAATGTATACGAGAGAAGGTTAGATATCACGTTGAAAAATCTGGTTAGAAAAAATTGAAGCTCGAAACAATGCATATACCTCGAGCCACTATGAGTTTTTTAATTCTGTTCTTCTCTCGATGGTTCCAAAGTGAGCGCAAGTTCGAAACAAAAGGCCGCGCCCGGGCTCGAACCGGGGTTACGAGAATTAGATAAGCATGACTAAGCAGTCAGCAATCAAAATCTCGAGTGATAAACCACTACACTACGCAGCCTTGAACAATTCTCTGCATGACTGGTCTAAGTCTTGAAAAATTGTTGATCTGGTTTAAGCTCCTCATCACTGAGAACCTGGCTTCAACTCCCGTGCAATATAAATGCGTGCTATCAAGTTCAATGTGTTCGCTCACGCTTGTATGCGTGGCTTGCTTAATATGTGGCCTATTAATCTCAATATCGTCATGCACTTACAGGCGCATAGATCGCCACTTTGTTACGGCCTGCCATGGCGTTACCCCCCGTTCTTGATGCTATAAATGTTATTTCAGGTCACAAACACGAGCTGTGTAAAGCCTTAACTTCGATTGTTCCAATATTACTTCGGGCGCTTGCTTAAATTACGCACTGTGTGCATACAAAAGGGAGCTTTTACCCCTCCAAGTACTCAATCATCGGATCGTATAGAGCAGAGTCCATGGCATCTAGGTATTTCTTTGAATACTGAGTGGGTCTCCTGCTTAGTCGGCCCAGGCCGACGGCATTTCTCTTATAGTACCCGTTGTGTCGCTTATTGTATGCCTGAGGTACCGCGCGCCGTATTCAAGCTTAAAAGTATTTATAGCACCTTAGTGCCATACATTTAAATGTGGGCCTTACCCCTTCAGATCTATATAATACGTTCTCCTCATATAAGGTCGTGTGAATATTAGCTACAGAAATGAGAGTCAAAGGATATCGGTGTCCGCTCTCCGCCTCGAAAGTGAAACCCCCAAGTGCGAGCTCCAATGCACATGAGACGTCCTCTGGTCTAAACCACCCGATCGGAAGTAAGGAGACATAGGCTTGTCTGACGGACATTCCCGCAGGAGAGGAAAAGAGAAACTAGAAAGGATTTACCTCAGGCTGATCGGTGGTTTAGTCAAGTAATCTGTTAGCAGAGTTTGAGGGCGTCGAGAGTCTTGAAGCATGTGATGACGGTGAGCTAGATATATGGTCGTGGGGGGAAATTCCCAGAATTGGACGCATGTACTTGAACTTTCTGCTGCCAGTATACACCAATCTGGTGGGTCCACCGCATAACATGGCTTATTCAATCAAAATATTAGTAGATTACGCTGAACAACTTGCAAGGAGAATGTAAGCTAGTATAAGCATGGAGACCGTACTCAAAGCGTTTGAACCTGCACAACGATTTGGTCGCCGTGGGGTATACAAGCCTGTAGTGTATGCAGGGTCCAGACGGAAATAAGCTCAATTTGAAATAGTTTAGCGCTGGAGACCTGCTAACCCGAATTACCTCCGGCCACTTTCAACTCGACCGCGATGGCGAGCAAAGCCGAGGAACTACCAGGACCGGCCCCGGCGCTGCGTCGCAAAACAAAATCCGCCTGTGTACTCCGACTCAACTCGTTTGCTATTGTTCTCCTTGGCGCCGCTGCGTTTATCGTCTGGAATGTGAACCACATCCCTCGTTCTCACCGTTCCCGTTCACTTCCACCACACGCGACCACGGCACTTTCTCGCTGCAAATCGCTCCATGAAAAGCCTGGGCCACCACGTAGCTTTTGGAGTCGAACGGTCTCCGATCGGTTTGAGCCTGGAACACCACCGACGTTGATTCAGAATGCGACAATCTGGACTGGAGGCGATGGTGGGTATGAGATTGTGCTGGGTGATGTGTTTTTGGACAGGGGAATTATCAAGGCGGTCGGACGTGTCCCACAAGCGTTATTGGACAATGCTGGGCCAAAGCTTGTCACGAAGAATGTTGGCGGAGCGTGGGTCTCTCCGGGTATGGCTTTCAAGCTTTACCTGACGCTAAATGACTAACCCAAATCTGCAGCTATTAACGATATGCACAGTCATCTTGGCGTTGACAGCGTCCCCGAACTTCGTGGTATGTCGTTATCAGGCCTTTGATACATTAATCTCACGTTTGTTTTCAGGCTCTGATGACACGAACTCGCTTAAAGCACCCACAATGCCGTACTTGCGCTCTCTTGACGGGTTCAACACCCACGACGCGGCCTTTGCTCTTTCACGCAGCGGTGGCGTCGCCACGTCGCTCATTCTACCCGGCAGCGCAGACAACATCGGCGGTCAAGCATTCGTAGT
>WSTJ01000376.1:0-27150 GCA_019623705.1 Ceratobasidium sp. 428 | reverse complement strand
CGAACGAGGCGAACAAGGCCGGCCGGCAGCTGGGGATCCACGACAATCGGTAAGAACTGCCGCATCATATCCCTCGACTCGCGCCCCGCCCAGACTTTGACTTTCGTCACCCCATGCTTGAAGTGCCGAAGGTCCTGCGCCGACGGCATCACCTCGAACCGGCGGTTGAACTCCCTCGTACCCAGTAAGTCTTCGATCCAGTCTCGAACGTGCTCAAACATGCCCTTGTACAACTGGTGTAACAGGTCCGGCGCCAGCGACTTTCCCATGTCGAAATACGGGATGCCTTCCCAGAAGGGGGCTACTACCGGCCTCAAGGTCAGCCGAGTTAGCACACTCTCGTCCTTCGTGAGCTGATATCCGCGTAGCACGTTCGCCATTTCTTCCTGGTCGCGCAACGGCGCGATCGGGCCTCCTTGGCTTCGCCCCTGCCGCGCGTGCGTGCACTTCGGGCATCCGCTCTGGGTCGTGCATGCTAGTTCGTTTTGCTCTTGGTAATCGGCGACCCAGGCGGCGAGGATCGGATAAATGTGGCGAACGTAGCCATCCGCGCACTGCGCGAGCACACCTTCCTCCGACGCCACCTTCAACGGCTCCAAAACCTTGGCCAAGGAGCGATGAAGCAACTCCCACCGACACCTTTGGCGAGTTTCAAGAGCTTCGATCCCTTCGAATGCGTCGACCGGTAAGTACCCAATCAAGACCATGGAACGTTTAGTCGGCATACGTCGGACCGACTTGCTGATGTTCCCTATCGACAGGTAAAGCGGGTGCGCTTTGGGGCCCTGCGCGTTATTCGTGAGGGTCGTTTCGTCCGACGCAAGGATTAATGGCACAATCGTGCCGTTCTTGTTGCATATGCGACGCTGTATCGTGTGAGTAATTTTTATATATGTACGAAAGCTTCAACTAACCTGTATCTCCCACCACCAATTTCCACTCCACATTTCGCCGTAAACTCGACACCTCTTATCCCGCGACGTATAATGCCGCTCCGGTGCCCACCGCATACAACGTCTGAAACGTCGCGCACCTATAAGCTCTCGAATAACGTCGAGGATATTGCGGAAGTGGAAAGTGTGCGTGCTTTCGAACTCGCCCTCTCCGACCGGAATCTCTGCTGTCCCCCAATCCGGCCCCGTAGGTAAACGATCAATGTCCCTTAGGAGGGCATCGTTGTTTGGCCATACTTGCTTCCCCTTTCCCTTCCATGACCGATACTACGGAGACTGGTGAGTAATTTATTCTTCTCGTTTTGAATCACTTGCCGCTGGGGATTTCAGGTGCCGCGTCCTTGCTTTCCCACTTAATCCCGTCGTCATCATCACTTGTGCGGTCTCGAAAAGCTCGGGATCCCCAAGGGCTCCGCACGACGCCAAGTACTCCCGTAAGTCAGCGTCGTTATTCTTGCGCTTGGTACTAATCGGCGCTCCGGCAGTGCGCACTGGGAAAGGCTCGATATACATGCCGTCCTTGGTATAACCGCGCGGTTTCTGGCTGTCGACGCGAGCAGCGCGATCCGAGTCGGCATTTGGGTTCGGAGCGGGATTGGAAGCGGGGGTGGAGTCGGCGAGGGCATCGGGATGTTGAGATGGACCAGCGAGCGGTAAGGCGTTTTCATCGATCCGCACCTGTTTTGCGGGTGGCGGACTCTCCATCACGTCCGTTACGGGTGAGTCGTCATCGTATTCGCGCCTTCGCTTTTGGCCTGACCTCCCACTTATCCAGTCCTCGTGTTTAGCGTGACAGATAGTTTGGAGAGTGATATGGGTATCGCGCGCAGTCTGGCTATCGAACTCCTTGCCACAATAGCGGCAAGTTGTTCGGGACACATCCGAGGGTTGAGTCCCGTTGGCCTCGCTCAGTCTTGGCGCTCGCATGGCCGCACGACGCGCGGCTCGTGCATACATTGTACCTCCACGCACCATCTTTGCGAGGAGTGTAACAGATATGAGAGTGGAGGGTTATGGATCAAGAGTGTAGGTACGTACTGCGCGCTCGGTGTGAGCAAACTGACTTATTCCGAATATTTCGTTCAACATCTTAGTTTCCGTATCGGCCCGCCTAGCACGCGTTGTACCTTGTTTTCCGAGCCCCATGGTGCGCAAAAATATTGTGCCACGGACGCGTTCGGCCAAAAGCGCACTAACGTATGTACCTGCGCCTCGTTTTCCATCCGGCGCTAACGAATTCTTATTGCCTTTTTGGCAATTCCTCCATCTTTCCCGCCGTCCCATCATCGGCATCGTCGGCACACCCCTCGCCTGACACCCTCGGCCCACTAAAACGCAAGTCTGGCCATGGTCGCCAGAGGAACCTGGAAAATGTTTAGACCGCCGAGAGGATACGTTCAGGGGGACCGGGCGCGAGTAAGTCTTGCGCCGCATTGTCCCACGCATACTGACACTCTTTTTCATGTATTTAAGTGCATCATCCTGAACGGCTGAACACCGCAGACCTCCCATGCCTCTCACTTTCGTCCAACAACTCGAACTCGAAGAACTTCAGCGCTCTCGCAAATCATCGACCAAGACCCCCAACGTACGTCTTTTCAATCGTAATTTTTTATTAGTTACTTATGGCGTTCCCTTAGTCGCATCCTACTGAAAACACTCCCAGGCGCTCCGAGCGTAAACGTCGCCCATCTGCGCATCAACTCGAATCGCGTAAGTTTTTATTCATTTATTTATTACGAGGTACTCTTTGCTGAACTCATCACAGAAGCGTATGAGGCTGAGGCAAGCTCGCGTGCCGGCAGCCGCTCCCCCAGCCCTTCGGGGCCCAAGTCTACCAAACGAACCCCCAAGTCCGCCCGTAAATCCACTTCCAAATCCGCCTCCAAGCCCACCTCCAAGCCCGCCAAGTCCAAAGAGCCCAAGCACCCGTTCGGCACTCGAGGTGACAGGCCCGGACGAATCGTCCAGCCAGTTGTCAACGTTGGGGCAGCGAGCCACAGCAGTTCGCCGGGTGAGAATCCTCCGTCCAAGCTTCATATTGTATATCTCTAACCCACAACTTAGAACCGCTTGCCGCCGCCGAGTCCGACCACGGCGATCTCGAGGTGGAGACTCAACGCGACGGGTTCTTCCACATCGTCCATATCACCCGCGAGAAGGCCATCCGCCTCGCAACGAAACACACCGGCAGGGATGCATCGAGTTACTCGACGCAAACTCTCCAGAAAGTCCTCGAAGACATTCTCCCGCTGGACGAAGCGAGTGCCGTGGAGATTGAGGAACAAGCCCCTCCGGTAAGTATTTTGTTCGACTTTTTGAACTTTTCTTTTAACTCGCACATCTTCCAGACACAATATGAATCGGCCCGACGACTGGTCCTGGGCAGTGGACAACAGTCACCCGCCGCAGGAGCTGCCGGTAAGTCCTAATTTTATTATCAAGGTACTACACTAAAACTATGTTCGTGTCGCTAGATGACACCGGTTCGCAGGGCGCAAGCCCAAAACTTAAAGTCGCGCCTGGCTCGGACGCGGAGGAACCGGCTGTAGATGTTATGGCCGTCGACGAGCCGGCTGTGGACGAGTCGGCAGTCGACGAGCCGGCGGCTGGGAACACGGACATGGAGTTCGAGCCCGATCCCATCGGACTCGGGCCCGAGGACTCGGTTTCTCAACAACCGTACTTCGAACTCCCTGACTCGGCTACGAAACCTAAGACCCCCCCTCATCCTTGTTCGACCACTTTTCCTCGCACGCCCCATCCCACCAAGTCGATCCTCGTCATCGATGCCGACGACGACGACAGCGACACGAACACGATTGACACGGACGAAGAGAGCGCGCTCGCTCGCAAACGACAGCGGCTAGTCCAGCCTCCCCAATCCCCACCACCTCGCCGCTTGTCGCATTCGATTCCACGCGCCCAGCCGTCTCAGCTGGGCATCTACCGTCCGAGCGGGTCAAAGGTGGGGGCTTTGCCGCTGCGCACCGCACGTCACACGCCTGCGCGTACTGGTGGCTCCACTGTTCTGTTGAAGCCGCCGCCCGGGTCTGACATGAAGACGGGGCTTGCTTGGGCGATGGAGTTCGCTAAACGGGAGGCTCACACCCGCGCTACAGTCGTCCAAACCGCCGGTACCTCGCGTCAGTCTACAGCAGACTTCGATCTGCTAGCTCAAGTTCTTGGTGAGCTGCACGCCCTTGCCAACACCGCGCCGCCTCTTCCATCCAGCACGCGTGGCTCTCGGCGCTTGCCTCACGCCACTGAAGACCTTGCGGAACGCGAGGCTCAGGTGGCTTTTGCTCTTGGCAAACGTCCGGTACGTCCTTTATTACGTTCAATCACTGTACGCTCAATCTTACTCGCAGCGTAAATATAAACAGCCGGCACTCTCCGATTTCCCGGGCCTACCAGGGCTGGTTGCCTCCCATGCGATCCCAGAGTTGGTTGCCAGGGCATTCGCTCGGGGGCCATATGAGGGATACGGCACGAACGACAAGTGGGCAACCGATATTTTCCGGGAGGTGGCTGCAGAGTTATCAGACGAAGCGGTCGCAGATCCGTGTCGCGAACTGCGTAGCCTGGTAAGTCGACCGCCTCTATCTAACAACATGTACTAATTTTCCTTAGATGGTTCGTCGAATTTCTGTCGGCCGCGGTGATGCCGCGGACCGTCTACGCCAACTTACGACCTTTTGCTACGGGTTCATCGTCGCACCGGAGTCAATCGACGATGTTCGACACAATGTCGACCTCGTCAAGTCCCTACTTCCAGATTGGTTTCACTATCGCGTAAGTACTCCAATTGTTATACATTCGTACTACTATTCACAACAATCTAGGATCCCTCCAAGAGGAAGGACCCCTACGAGAACCCGGCGCTGAAACAATTCCTTGCTCGCATGCTGTTCTGGGCGCGCGATTCGTTCGGCGTCATATATCACGACAACTTTGAGCCGGCAATCCCAGTTCCTAGTATTGCCTTTGCTCTCACGATGATGGAGCACGATATCAAGGAGTGGGGGACTGGCTACTTCGTCAAAATGGAGCTTGACTCTAGGACCGAGGCCGAAGCGTACCGAACGCATCTCTCCGGTTTACTCACGTACGAGAAAGGGGCCCCGGGCCGGTTTCATGAGTTCCAGGAGACAGCCTCGAAATATGGGCTGTGAGTATTCAAATATTTATTCTTATTGACAATTACTAACTTGTGCGCAACATAGTAACTACGCGGGCATGTCCGAGCACTTGAACCAGCCAGAGCAAGTGGCGATTCGCGTCGAGGACATCCGCCCGGACTCACCCGCGACCAAGGCACGTGCCAAGGCCCGCGCCAAGGGCAAGGCACGCGCAATCGATTAACCGGCGGCCGGAGCTTGTTCTTCCAACGGCGGCCGAAGTCGTACGTTCGGCGTCGTAAGTTCTGCGATGGACCCTTTTTTTCTTGTCTATATATGATCCTCCATTCTCGTGTACTTCGTCACCATGCCCCCTCCCGTCTTCGCCTTCATGCTCATTGCTCACTACTCCCTTCGTATCCACTAATCTTTGTACTTGCGTGATGTTGTGTTCGCAGACCAGGCAGCATTGACTCGTGGTGAGTGGCTATTGAGTCTATTGTTGTCTACTGGCTAACATGTCACCGATTCATTAGATGCCAGTTCTTAGGTGGCCGACTATTTTTGATATTTCCTTGTTCATTTTTCACCTGTGCTTGTGTTTTATGTGTTCTGTGCTCCGTCTTGCTCGCACCACCGTGCGACTTTTCGAGTTTCTTGCCAAAGTCTTCTCCTCCTGTAACTACAACATACCAATACAACCCCCCGCTGAGCCTAACTTGTGCCCACCAATATAAGTTTGGATTCGCTTGTTTTTGCCCTGATTATCTTATCATCAGGGTCCATAACCAGCTTGATTTGGATCTCATCAGATCATCATCTCATCAATCAAGCTTGACACCTATAAGGTTTGATATGTCAAATGTGGACACATCTAGATAGATGAGGTTTAAATTAGATTGTCTATATTTAGACGACTTTTTTGTAGCTCAAATTAATCTTTAAATTAACATAAATTGCAAGATGTAACTCCATGGAATGAACTGATGTGATTGCACACTGCAATTGGATGCAATGAACAGGTGCAATTGTGAAGTGTAATTTCACTTAATTACCAAGTGCAATTGCAATCTGTAATTGCAACATGCAATTGCAAACGGTAATTGCAGCCTGCAACTGCATCTATTCATTTGTGTGCAATGAAATGCAAATATAACAGGGGGTTGTGCAGGCATTCATGCTATTCATTGCATGCAATTCCAACCACAATATTTCCCTGAGTTATTCCTCCATTCCGACTGCGGGTGGGATCCTAAGGGCAGGCCCGGAGGGAACCAGACCTGTCTTCTGTAATACATTACGCTTGGCCAGGGGGTTGTCGATCCAGCGCTTGAGGTGAACCGGCTCGCCTAACACAAAGAGATGGGACTTAGCTAGTGACTGAGCCAGAGAACCATCCGGGTCTTCAAACGAGAAAGTGAAGGACGAATGCATGCCGGTGATCGAAGCAGGATTGCGCACCCATCTAGGGGCACGCGTAATCTTGAGAGTCTGTATAACGGGGTTGAGTAAAAAAGACTTCTTCACCTCCTCTTCCGAGTAGGTGGGAGAGGTCTGGGTGGAACGAGTCGGTACGCTGGACACCATGAGCTTGGCCCACGGTACGTCACGGGTGACCAGGAGAGGGAAGGAGCGGGAGAGGCCGGGGGCAGTACCAAGAGTGGTTTTGACGAGATCGGAGACAGCTTCCACTACATGGTTGGGGGTACCATGTGGGAGAGAGCCAACAGCGTTGTTTTGGCGGTTCCGATGAAGGCCGAGCAGGGGGGTGTCTTTGGTGGCAGGGCAGAAAGCCATGGCGAGACGGAGGCGGCGGTATGGGTCAGACGGACCATTGGCAAAGAGGTAGGCGAGGGGAAAGGAGGAATCGGAGGGGTCAGCACGGCGAACGATGAGGCGGATAGGTTTGAGTGCAGCCACAGGACCCTTGCGGGCCGAGGGTCTGGATTTCGAGCGAGGAGGTCCGGAGACGTGGGAGGGGTGTGGGAGGGGTGAGCCGGCAAGGTCCAGAGTCCCTGCGGCAACGTCTGCGTAGGATCTGATAACGGTAGCGGGGCTAGGGTTGGGGACAGGGGGTGGTGGAGTGGGTGGGACGGGAGCGTCCGTAGCGATAGATTTGTGGTCAACGGGTTTAGGAGCTGGAGGAGGGGAGGAAGGAGGGGGATGGGTCTTCAAGTGGCAACGTTCAACGCAGGAGAAACTACATCTGCAGACAGGTCCCAAGGCTCTGGGGGCTCTGAGAGCCTCCAGAGCCTCCAGAGCCTTTGACCTTGCTGCCAGAGCCCGGCTCTGGAGGCTCTGGTGATAGCTCAGGGTAATTTGAAATACCAAATAAACTAGCGATATATGTACAACGCATATATGCACATCTGCACCAAAAGAGTTGCGTTTGGGCGAGTATTTTGGCGTTTTCTCATTCATTTTTGTACCAAATTAGAATCTGACTGAAAGGTTGTTTAGCTGTAAGCAGTACGCACCTGCATACCAAAAATCACGAATTTGAAATTACCTATATAAGGTAAGTATGTGTCTCAATATGGTAGTGTCTATAACGTACACTAACACTTGGGTGCCTGAATCTCATTCAACAACTTCCCTTCAAGTTTCACCTCCCAGGCTCCAATTTTCACTCCCCTTACATGTCCCTCCTTAGATGGTTTACACACCCGGGGGTAGTTTGTAGCATTTAGGGGCTCCTGTGCCCAAGGGAAAGAAAAATACTGGTTAGATAAAAAGATAAGCTTTATTGACCATATGTCATGTAGCATACATATGATGATGTCAGCAGGGTGTCCCTGATCATCACCAGAGCCGGGCTCTGGCAGCAAGGTCAAAGGCTCTGGAGGCTCTGGAGGCTCTCAGAGCCCCCAGAGCCTTGGGCACTGTCTGCAGATGTACGGCCAGGTTGCGAGGCGTCAATGCATTGGTCGAGTATGTCAATCGAATCAATGATAGATTTTCGCGTTAGGAGTGCTACGATGGTGAAGGTGTGGCGGGGGGTGTGCGGTTCGATCTTGGATGCCATAACCGCCGTTCTCTGCAAGGTTTCGACCATTCTGTGGACATTTCGGACAAGTTGGGCGACCAGGGGGTCATTGAGGGCGGGTTCGTGAGAAGGAGTTGGTGCGGCTGGGGTGTCTACGGCAGGCTGAGTAGTAGCAAGAGTGGGTTCGAGTGCAGGGGTAGGCTCAGCGACGGATTTGACGCGTTTGCGTGGACGGTGGGACATGGTCGTCGTCACGTGGCCGACACATGACCCCATCTGTTTGACTTTCGCTCGCCCATGTCCATCGCTCGCTCACGCCGGTGTTCTTGGAGCGGACGTATGGCAACGATACAGCTTACCGCTGAGTCAGGGTAGATATCAGCCGTGAGTCTGATAGGACTTGCGCTTCGGACTATGCTAGTTGTGAATTTATTACCGTATGGACTGCACACAGCTCTATGTCAATCAGGCTGAAGACTATGAATCGAGTCTCAAAGCCGATACTCGGCAACCAGGTATTTGCGCATGTTCTACACTGCATAAACCCCTGCGCCGACATCAAATACGCCTGGTCCGCTTGCTGATATGCTTTCATTCGATTTCCTCACGCACGAGCAGGAGCCCTCAAACACCACTACTCGCTATTCGCAGCCACGCCGACTCCTGTCAGCTCCTGTTCGGCCCTTCGTCGCCCATCCACTCTTCATGCTCGAGTCTTTGACCTTCCCAACTTTGCTTTCCAACTCTTCCGCGCAATGCCCGACGCGGTCCATGGATGGCACAACGCACTACATCTAGTCTAACACTCAAATCTGCAACGAATCTCACGGTTTCTCCAAGGAGAGTCGCGAATCATCCGATGTGAGCTTTACCCGCGTGTTGGGTATGGTCGTGGACGTTGGTGAAGGCGATACAATCGGACTTACCAGCCAATGAGATCGACGATTTGCTGGGGTTCCAAAAATCAAAGCCATGCGCTGGGTGTGCGGCATTGGCGAAAGTGGATTCGTTCCACGTCCGCATCGTATCCACGCCCCGTGACATGACTCGCGCTCGACAGACTCGGTAGCGTTGCGTCTTGAACCAGGATCGCCGGAACCGTGCCAAGTCGGCTGGGCCGCTTCACCGCCGGGTACGGCACCCGACTCGAAGTGCTAGGCGTGCGCTCGCCCATCTCCGTCGCCCGTTCGCGGCGATACGACTCTTGAAACCGACGTCCAGCTGATCCTTGCGCTGGACCGGCACGACTCACGGCCGGCTCGGGTTTGAGGACACTCCCGAGCGAGAGGAGACTTGCGCCTCGGACCATACTGGACGCAAACCACCCACTGCGCACGGTTCCGTGTCGTTCGGCTTGAGGGCTATGGATAACATCTTGAGGAGGTTGATCGGTGACACTTGGGTCTTCGCTAGGATTCGACGTCATACGACTCCCTGCACCAACACCAGCCATACCCGGTCCAGCCATCGACACGCTACTCATCCGGGCTCCCAACGCCCCAGCCGGCGCTCTCAGACTCCACCAATCGCTTCCTCCAGCGATACTCGCCCGCTTGAGCTCATGAACCGACCCTTCATCGTCCCATTCTTCATGCTCCTTCGAATTCTCCCAACTCTTCTTCTTACCAATCCCGACCTTGCGCAACGCCCGACGAGGTCCAAGCACAACACACCACCCTATCACACCCAACACAATCGCGACTAGACCGACGATTTGTCCAAAAGACAGGTGCGAGTTGGCAGTTACGAGCTCCGCCGGTGCAGTAGGAGTAAACGTAGAGGTTGGCGGAGGCGTTATTATCGGTCGTGTGGTTGTACCAGCGAGGGAGCTCGAGGAATTGGTGGTACCCCGTATGGCTGAAGTCGAGTGCTGAGTGGATGGTATGGCCGCAAGTGAAATTGTCGTAGAGGTCATAACAAAGCTAGTCTGAAACTGGGAGCTCGTTGGCGGAATCGTTGAAGCCACACCAGAAGTAATACTAGTTTGGCTCATACTCGTAGGCATAAGTAACGACGTTATTTGTGATGGTCTATCGGCCGGTTCGCTAGTACTGCTCCTGATCGCACTCGTACTCGTCGTTACAGGCGTCGGCGACTCTTCGGCCACAGTACTCGTCTCAGCCTTATCCACCAATAGATAAGCACGTATCAGCATTGTGATCAGCGTTTTAAACATCTCAAACTGACCTCAGCTGGTGAGGTTGCTGTGAACTGTGTTGTAGTAGCAGGTCTCGGATTGATAGTCGGACTACTCGCCGCGTTAACAGAAGACGCAGAGGTCGAAACTGATTCGCCATTGATAGCTGGATCTGGAAACTCTCCCATAACTATGAAACGAAGCTGAAAAATACAACAAGGTAACCTGGAGCAATCGACGATAAGTAACTTTCTCCACTCTCTCCAGGCATACGCACCTCTAACGAAACGACCCAATTACACGATTCCCTAGTACAAACGAGAGAACAAAATCCAAAGAGCGAGATACGGTAAAGCGAGCGATGCGATAGAAAGAGCGTCAGAGGCTGGAGGACGTACACTTTGACCAACAGGGGCAGACGGATGATTAAATAATAGGGGGTGCAGGTGAGCAGTGGCTGTGCATATATGCGCAACCAAACAAGAGCCCACCTCGTGGCGAGCACGCCTCCACGGTAGATCAAAACTGCGAGCAGACTGGCGTCAATAGCAATCTTTACCTCCACAGTCCTCATATAAGATCTTGCTTGCACGCCTAGCAAAACACAACATACAACTCGATGCCGGTCTATCCAATCCGTAAGGACAACGTAGACGATGAAGACTCGGGACTTCAAGATCATACTGGGATTAGCGCCGACACGGCTGGATTCAAGGTTGGTGCTCATACTTCGATACAGTTCTTCTACCAGCTTCTAAGCCGAGTTCGAAAACGCTTGCTGAAATCCGTATGTAGCGTCGGATGCCAGCGATCGGAGCAGAGCTCGACAAAGACGCACAAGTGTGGGAGGTTTACGTGGATGAGACTGATCGGTCGGATAGAGAGATGGTCAAGAGCTGGAATGAGTAAGTGTCGATGTGCAACGTTAAGCCAGAGAAGTGTTACTGAACGTCGATGTTACGCTGATCTAGTTCGTTGGACGTTCTTCTTAGTGAGTATAGTTCCTCATGGTTGTCGAAATTTTAGCTGACACGATTGTCTAGTTTTTGTCAGTCCACTCGTTCGGCTTTACTAATTAATTATGCTCAAACTGAACAAACCAATCTGCTAGGCGGCTCTGTTCTCAGCCATTACTACCGCGTATGTATTCGGTCTACCTGTTTCGGACCTACTCTTGACGGCACTTTGTTTGGCAGGCTGGTGATTGAGAGCTCCAAACGGCTTCAGCCAGATCCCGCCGAGACCTCCGCACAGACGCTCCAGACCATGTCACAGATCCTGATCGCCATCTCAAACGGGCAATCGGCCAATAACTTCACCTCCTCTACTGCATCACCCTCTCGATTTTCGCCTTCCCGCTCGAGCGTGCTGGTGAACGCACTGTGGTATCTGTCGCTCACTCTGAGCGTGGGCGTCTCACTCGTCACTATGGTCTCGAAGAGCTGGTGCAACGCGTTCATGTCCAGCCGGTCTGGACCCAAGTACGAACAAGGCCGTCGCCGACAGCGAAAGTGGAATGCAATCGAAGCATGGGGCATGGAGAACGTGTTTGTGTATTTACCAACTCTGATGCACCTGGCTCTCCGTAAGCTCCTCGCTCAGTCGGAAGCCAGTTTACATCTACTTATGAAGTAACAGTGTTGTTTGCAATAGGTCTATCTGTATACTTGTGGGACCTGTGCATTTCGGTTGCCGTTCCTGTGTTTTTTGTTACCATAGTTGTCGCATCACTCTACACAACGGTCACTATCCTTCCGTCAGTGCATCAGGACTGCCCATACTCTACCCCACTTTCCAAACCACTCGCAAGAGCGTTATCGTCGGCATATTGGGCAGCATCGTTGCGTCGCTTGCGGAGAGCCTCCAGAATATTGCCACAGACTCGACAAGACTGTCATGGTCCTATACACTCACCAGAGCGCCAGACTGTACACAAAACCGAGTCAACCCCTATGGACAAAGTGACCTCTCAGATGCTACTCTGGCTGATATCCAACTGCGAAGACTCACGGCTCGTCGACATGGCTTTACAGTCCATAGCAGGAGTACGTCCTGGATTCCCTGTCGAAACGTTGATCGAGACGGATGTTACAGAAATGCTAGTGCAGCGGTTGAGTACTTGCCTTGTCGACAACCCAAGAACGGGTAAAATTTGCCTCAAACCTGCGACCTCGATCGAGGAGGTGGGGCTATATGTGCAAGCACTGGCTCGGCTTTTGGAGTCTAGTGCGGGTTTCAAACCGTCATTTGAACGCCAGGTTCCTCAGCTCAGCTATAAACAATTAGATGACTTCTTTAATCCACATATAAATAAGACCATCGCTGAATTGAAGAACCGGTAGGCTGATTGAGTTACAATAGACGTACTTTTCAGCTAACATGGTGATAACTAGCTTCTTCGATGGATCCGGAGAGAACGATAATATCACCACTCTTCTCACTTCAATCACCGTACTGCCATGTTACAACACGTCAGCCGATGTACTCGAGTTCGACGATGTCTTGACACTGCATTTTCAAGCAAAGACAGCCCTGAGCAGATATGACCAGCTTATCCAAAGCCACCTCTACGGGCTGGTTGCTATCGATAGCGGAGCGCTCTTGCCTCTACTTGAGGCCACTCCACACTGGATCATACAACAAACGATGTTTTGGGGTAGCATTAGGAGGCTTGGGTCCCCGATAATGTTCCTTGTCCAGCTCATCCGCTCTCCTTCGTGTTCTGCGCCTGACTTTCAGTACGCTATCGGCTTGTCTTTGACTGTTGCTGCAGTCCTCACGCACGACTATCCTGGGTGGGAGCATCCCTTGAACGATATCGAGGATCGCGCTACCCGTGCACTCGAGGTCTATCGGTACTACAAGGTTGAGCACCACGTGGAGCCAAAAGTGTCGGTTGTGTTTGGGCTGCTTGGACTACTCCGCAGCGTTTTGGAAGCGCAAACAACCTTCGGGAAGAATGAGGTTATAATTATTGCAGATGTGTTGACTCAAATAGGGGGCTTCTCATCAATTGCTAGCTCTCGTATACACACATTCTCTGGCGTTCTCACTATCAGGCAGCATGCTAAGATCATCTTGCTCGAGAATCTGCAGAAAGTAGTAGACGGGTACTCAGACTTCGGTGAAACAGCTGTTATTCCTTGTCTCATGCGGTTGCTCCTGGAGGCCCATGCACAGGAGGAGCTTGATATGAATCTGCAAGCCGCCCTGGAAGCATTTTTGGACGCGCAAAGTAGCAGTCTCCGCCGGAGAACATGCTTAAAACTACTGATCCAATACCTCTCGGGATCTTCCTATAGCTTGGAGAGTCTCGAACCCGCTCAGATCAGCAGGTTGATCGACATCTCCTTAGGTGACGACGCATATAGTGCTCCAGGTGCCATGATGTGTCTGTGGAATCTCACCAAACGGTTGATTGAAGCCGCGAACAAGACACCAGACGGGCAGGCAGCTACCGTTTTGGCAGATATGCTCAAACACGACGCGTTTGCCTCGTTACGTGCAAAGGCACCCGACCTGCCGGTTTCTCCCAAGAATATGTTCGAAGTTGGACTTGCGGAGATGTGGTATCCTTTACTGAAAGAGATGAAGAGCCGTAAATATGCTGCGTTCATTGTTAACGAAAGCGAAGTTTTCCGGGAAATGCGTTACTCTGATGGGCCATGGGACGCGATACCATACCTGGAAGAGCTACGAGACGGACGGTCATGGTGGGATATACTCGAGGAACTGAGAAACATGCCTAGTTGCGATGTAGAGGTTTAAGACAACTACAAGTTGGACATGGGATGTATGCGCATGCTGTGAAGTCTTACCCCGACAGCCCGGTAGTTTGTCTTGCGTACCCCTACTTGCCATTGTGGGGTGTTTTTATTTGTGGCGCACCTTGCTGTGTATATATATTGCGTGCTATCAGTATCGTTCGAGTCGAGGCACTTGTACCATACTATGTATTCTCCGACTGAGACTTGGGCATTGTGTAGAATGGTAATCGGGGATTGCTGCGCAACTTCCGGGTTGTTGCTTAGGCCGCATACCTTAGTCCGGCATTATGCCTAATAACGAAGTATATATCTATATCCAAACAAATAGCGCAATCCAACAGTCCCCCAGCCCCCTCACACTACCTAGTAAGCGTCTGCGACGCATGCTCCCAGCTCTCCTCCCCAGGCGACCTCGTCCCACCACCACTACCTCCTTGCCCGCTCGCATGTCCCGCCTCTTCACCCTCAGCCACATCATCCACATACCGCTCCTGCTTGCCCCTATCCCGCTCATCCTCTTCGTCGTCTAGGAACTCATCGTGGTACTGTAGCCCCTCCCTGCCCCTCTCACGTCCTCGCAGCGCAGCTTCTTCGTCAGCTTCGCTCTCCCCGTCGCTCAGCTCTCCGAACGCGTCGTATAGCTCGCGTGTACCACCGGCGGCGCCTCCAACCTGGCTCATCGGCAAGTCATCCCCGCCGAGCGCAGCATAGTCACGCATCCTACTCCTTCGGCGCCTATACAACCACACTCCGGCGCCAATCACAAAGACGACTACGGCGCCTAGCGCAGCGAACAACCACGTCTGAGACTTCAGCAGATCCGTCATGTGTGAGAAGTAGCCCTCATCTGGCGCAGGTTGCACAGGGGCAGTCGAAGTCGAGTTGTTGCCGGTGGCGGGGTTCGTCGTATTAAACGACGGCTTGTGCGCTTCACCCTCGGCCGTGTCGTGGTCGCCTGGCAAGTGCTCGGTCGGCTTTGGGTGCTGCTTCGTAGCCGTCGCGGACATAGTTGTGGATGTAGTGGCTATGGGAGTCGCAGGGACGGTGGCCGGATCGACAGGGTCGTCAGGGACAGTCCAGAGATCGACCTTGGATGGATCGATGACAGAGCCAAACATGCTCATGCCCCAGGCTAAGAAGGATCCGTTGTGCGCAGCATCGTGCTGGTCGGACACGCGAATCGTCCACTTCCCGACTGGATCTTCGTCCCTATGGGAAAAGTCAGTACTCTAGACTCGTGGTATAATTAGGGGACGTACCAATGCTTAAGAGTCATAAACCTCCACCCCGGGAACCCCTTCTCGTCCTGGTCATACCGCCTCCTCGCGGCTAGCACGCTCTTGATTCCCTTCGGACTGACTAGCTCGACCTCCACGTCCCCTCTCTTCGTATGCGTGATCCACACTTTGACCGTGATATGCTCCAGCTTCTCGAAGTTCCGCTCCCTCATCATTTCAGCTGTGACCTCCACCTCGCTCTTCACCCCTCCTTCTGGAATCAACGTTCCACCCTTCATCTCGCCCCAGAATGCACGTGATATGTCCGCACCGCCTAGTATTGTCGGCTTGAGCTCCATAAACGCCTGCGGTTTGACCAGGTTCCAGGTCTTGGCAGCCTGTACGTACACCCAGGCGTCGATGCTGCCGTAACCGTATTTGTAGCTGTAAGGGCGTCCGGCGGCGGTATGCTCCCAGTCTGGATCCGTCGGATTGATCTGTAGGGCTGTGCGTACGCATAGGTGTTGAATATCACGCCAGGTGAGCTCTGGTCGGGCTTGTAGGGCAAGCGCAAAGACGCCAACGGCAAGAGGGGCGGCGGCAGAGGTACCCCCATGACCTGATGTGCACTTTCGCTTGCCTTTATCCGTAGTGTGCTAGAAGGCGAAACGCGATGAGTTACGTCTAGACCATAGAAAAAGAACGTACAATGTTCTGACCCCCACCAGAGCTATACGCGACGATCATATTGGCGGCGCACGACTCGGAGTAGTACGGGTGCAAGCCTTTGACGTCGACCGCGGCGACAGTAACTGAGAATATGCTGTTGGTATAGCCGTCAAAGTTGCACTGGTCGTCCGAACCCGCGCCATTCCCGCTCGCAAACACGAATACCGAGCCTTTCCCACTACGTCCTTTTTGTACGCCATTTACGACCGCCTTTTCGATGAGCGAACTAGGCGCCTCCATAGATCTACCGTCGTCCGGCGGTCCCCAAGAACAAGAGTAGATCTGGTTCTTCTGGTATGCATAATTGAGCGACGCAGCTTCGTCCGCATCGGATATAGGCCCAGAGAGAATACGAACTCCGGCGATTTTGGCATCATACGAAACCCCTACACCACACAGATCGTTCCGTGCAGCAGAGACTTCTCCAGCGCAGCGTGTGCCGTGTTGATCATCTGATAGTTTTGGTGTAGGCAGAGGTTCATGGTCGTTGTAGTCATACGACCCTTCTGCGAACTTTTCCGTCCGTTAGCAACCAATAGACTAAGAGATATACATACGGCTCACAAAATTAGGAGAAAGATCCTCGCTCTCGTAGTCTAGTCCATCGTCGACAATACAAGCAGTTACGCCCTTCCCAGTAATCCCCATATTCCATACACCCGACACATTGAGATCATTTCCCGGAGATATAGTGTTGAACAAGTGCCACTGCTTGTCGAACGAAGGGTCCCGGATCTCCATAGCATTTCGAATCTGGTCGAATGTCGAAAAGTTTGCGCGGGGAAAGTTGTTGGGTATAGCGCCTCGCTTGGTTCGTTGCCGCAGCACCTGAGGTTCCAGGCTACGTATACCGTCCGTATAGGTACTTCTCTTGTGCATAACTCGGTCATTATGTTTCGGTACGCGTAATAACCAGTGATCAGCGAGCTCTCCAACTTGCTCGACTAGCTCGGCGCCAAGTGCGTCAACGACGGAGGACACGTCTGCGGTGCTGGGATCATGGTGGAGAACATAGTAGGTATGTGTCGCGTAAGTTCTTCGCGCCGGTGTGGCAGTAGATCCCAGTGCCAGCGCAAGGGCGAGCGCTGCGAAACCGGTCGAGCGCATGGTATGGTGGTGGTGGGTGCCAGCAGCAAGGAACTTAGGAACTAATTAGAGCGCATGTGACAATTGCCAATTACAAAAATATCCCATATGTACATCATGATCGCTTTTACTCTTCGTCTACATCCACAAACCGTACATATTGGCCGTTTGCCGAGCGGGTAATAATATTGATAGCCTCGTACTGATGACAAAACGTTAGTCAAGATCCTGATGCAATCTGAGTGGGAGCTCACCTGTTGAATGGTATCCATGAGCTGCGTCTCGGTGAACCCCTTTGCGAGCACCCGTGCACGTAGGTCGACCATAGCGACCTGCATCATCTCACTGCCCTCATCATCCTCGTCCACATCCATTTCACGTTCCCCGCCCGGTCCACGGCCCAGCCTCCTTCGAGTAGGCGGCGTAGCCATTCCTTTCATCAACCTGAAAATCCTACTCGTCGCCGTACGGTCGCCCTCTCCACCATCCTCAGTGCGCTCCTCCAAACTCTCTTTACTCGCCTCCATCAGCCGTAGTGCTTCGTCCACGTCGGCCGACTCAACCGTCTCCGCGAACCGTAGCCGGGCGAGCGCTTGGGCTAACCGAAGCACCGCCAACAGTGTTCGAGCCGACGTGTACGAGTGGGTCTTGTTTTCTTCCTCTTGCTCCTTGTGTTCCTTTCGTAGGCGGACATAGGACTGGACGACGTATTCAGACACGCCCTGAGGAACCACCGGACGTCTTTGCCGTGCCTGAGCGATAAAGTGCCTATACACCGATGAGTTTCTATCCTATCTACCAATCTTAAGAACTCACCTCATCAGAGTCGGTTCGACCGGAGTAAACTCGAGTTCGGGATGCCGTCCGTGCATATGAACATGGGTAACATGTTGTGCCAGTCGCTCGTCCTCGTCCCTCGAAGGCTTGTCCAAAATCAAGAACATTAGGTCGAAACGAGACAAGAGAGCCGCCGGCAAGTTGATGTTCTCCACTGGCGAAACTTTGAGATTGTACCGTCCATAGAGGGGGTTGGCCGCCGCGACAATCGAGGTGCGCGCGTTGAGAGTAGTGGTAATGCCAGCCTTGGAAATAGAAATTGTTTGTTGTTCCATAACTTCGTGAATCGCCGTACGGTCGGACTCTTCCATCTTGTCGAATTCGTCAATGCAACAAATTCCATTATCAGCCAAGACGAGCGCGCCACCCTCTGTACAAATATTTAGTCGAAACCAACAAACGTAAATATTCCACTCACCAAGTACCATCTCATCCGTTACCGGATCCCTCATCACAGCAGCCGTCAGACCCACACCCGAACTACCCTTTCCAGTCGTATAAACCCCACGCGGGGCAATCTTGGAAATATACTTTAACAACTGCGACTTGGCCACACCAGGATCACCCATCAAGCAGATATTAATATCCCCTCGAATCTTCATCCCATCTCCAACGTTCTTCGTCACTCCTCCGACGAGTAGCAGCAACAACGCCTTTTTGACATCTTCATGCCCGTAAATCTCAGGCGCAATACTCGCCGCAAGCTTGCTGTACAACGCCGGGTCCCGTTTCAACCTCTCAATCCCCATCTCGACCTCGGCCGTGACCTCCATCTCATCATACTGCTTCCTCAACTGGATAACCGAATGCGCCTCGAGATACGTATCCGTCAACAACCCAGCACGAATCGCCTGGAACCCGGTATACGGCGTTGGCAAAAACGCACCGCCAACATGGACCACATCTCCAGGAGTCATCGCCCGCGTCCGACCTCCAAACAGATGCACGACCATCGAACGCGGGATATGTCCCACCGGGACTTGGTCCGCCATCTCTTGGATCCTAGCTTCCTGGAACGCGCTGAACCGACTCGCGCGCGTTTGCATATGGAGGGCTCCGCGTCCGACTCCGTCTTTGCACGCGTTCGAGGGGCAGTCAGTGAGAGGCGTGAATTGTTTTTGGGAGATGTTTTGGAAGATTTCGGCGCCGCATTTGTCGCAGGTATAGGCGTTGACGAGGAGTAGGGGTTTGACTTCGCTGATACGGGTGACAATGCCTCGGACGGTGATGAGTTGACCGAGGTGTTTACCGCGGACGTCGCGTACGGCAAGGGCGACGTCCGAGGAGAGGGGTTGGAAATAAAGATCACTGTAAAGTTGATGCATTCATTAGCAAAGCCAGAACAAGTGGGACGAGGGATACATACTAGCGCCTCAGGAGTTGAGCAGGAAACCCAGGTTGACCAGCCTCCTCGTTCTCCGCATTTACCTGGGCTCGCTGAGACATGATGGTATCCAACACATCGTCCATATAAGTAATATCCCTCGTCGCTTCCGGCATCAATTCGTCAACAACTTCGCAGAACAGCGACGTGTATCGTCGAACATTAGTCTTGATGCGCGTAACAAGCTCGGCCCCTGTACGCTCATACTGATGGTCATGGTATAAGCGTTTGAATCAAGTCTATGCACAAGATACGTACCTCGAGAAGATCCTCGAGCTCGATTACAAGCGTAGATTGCTGCCTGTTCGCAATTCGTTGCTGTCCAATACCAGTCAACTCCAACAACGCAGATTGGACCATAACGCATCAATACTCACTAGTTGCTTTCCATATTTCATCCTCAGAAACCCTTCTGGAGCGGCACCATCACCTTCAGTCTCCTCATTCAAATCGAGCTCATCAAAGCCGCGGGTAACATCTTTCTCGGTGCTACCCTCAAACTTGTTGAAGAAATCCGTGATCTTTTCTGGAAATGCCGGTGTTATTCAATCGCATCATCGGTCCAGTTCTAGTACTCAGCTACCTTTCTCTTCGGTATAATTGATATCACGAGAGATAACTTGGAGTGCCATGCTGAATTGCGGTCGGCGGCGGTTGTTTACAAGAACGCGACGATCACGTGAGACGAATCAGGCGTGTCAATGAGGAACAAACATGTATTCACAACTTTAGCTGCCGCGACGATTACAACGCACAAGTTCTAGGACCACGGTGCTCGAGCCATTGTGTGTGCTCAAGCTACCTCCTCGATTTTCAGTGCTTTACCCCAGCGTCGACAAACGTCACCTTAATCCACAACCGGCCATACACCAAAAAGGCTTTTACGATATCTGGTTCATGACTCAAAACGCCTTTCACCGAATAAGCTGCTGAACAACGTATTCCAACCCGAAAGAAAGGCCTACGTCTCACATTGATTATCTACAAGTACGTTACGCTCCATCATATCATCTTCATTTCTTGTCCGCCGCCAAGATATCAATCACTCTCTGAACCTTCCCGTCGTTCCCGGTTCCCGGTGCGATCTTTTTGTCCACACGTGTACCGATTCGGATGTCTGTTGCCACCCGCGGGGTTCCTGGATGAATGGCAGACTTTTGAGTGACTGCGGTTAGAGATGAGTCTATATACTTACCCAGCGCATGCACTGCCGCGTGGCAATCATGAATCGCTTGGCATACAGCTGACCATGGCCCTTCTGGCGGCGCCAAGGCAATTTCTTAGTACAATTGGTACAGAGTCGCGTTGATATACATACCTAGATTCGTCCCATAACCACTAACCCCCAAAGAAAGAATTGATCAACGTAATCGGAATGACAGGCAACTGCGAGCAACGCACTGAAGCTGTGAGGGCCTATATTGTAAGTCATGATAACAGCGGGTCACATAGTAGACGAACCTTGTACGTGAGACCAGATTTCTCCAAGACTCTTTGGCACTGACGAAATGGGGTATAACATTGGGATGTTTAATCAAGTCTAGAGGGAGGTGCATACCTCCGCGATTTGAGGGCCGACCTTGGTTCCAATTAGTCTGAGTTCTAATCAAAAACAACATTGGAGCAACTTACTGAAGGATCGTTGGTTCCCATTGGGATGAGGCAAAAATCTGCGTAATCTGGTCATAATTTGTCTATGTGAAGCCTCAAACCACTTTAACGCACCTGCTGTAGCATACAACTCGCCAAACTCTGACATACTTCTAGGTTTAGAGGCAGAATCGTGTCCTTGATTAATGTAGGAAGCGATACCCGATATTGGCACCAGACGCAATTAAAAGTCGGCCCTGAAGTCGATGCAAAAGAAGCATGCTCATTAGCCCACCATCGGGATGAGTTGCAGGCCTGATCCAATATTGGCAATCCAAATACAAGGTTCATTCTTGGCCCAGTCCTCTCTGCTATCTCGCACATAGCCACGCTTTGATCTCGGCGAGGGGCAGCCTATTAGAATATTCCTGCATATCTGCCACACATGCCTGCTATATGCGTTGGTTTTAAAATAAGAGGATACTAAATGATGTTTTTTTACTATCTCACTTGTCTCTCAGTGGTGGATGATTGGTGTAAATATGGTAGGGATGTTAGTGAGGCCAGTTTTCTATAGACCACCCAGTACGGGGCAGACCACACGTGATTTCGGGCCGTGGCTAGTTCGAGTGTATGCATCAGGCCCTGTGGGGTTCTTGTGCCCTTCTTCAGCCATCATCTCTTGTCTATTACGAGTAGCCGCGATGCTCTTGACCTCACACATCAAGCGGTAAAGAGGGCAAGCGACCGCGAGTCAACACCGCCTGAATCAGGCAGATAACAAGGCGAGTTAGCCAAGCGGTCTAAGGCGCCAGACTAAGGTTTCCGCATGAAAATGTGAAACTGCAATCTGGTTCTTCGGAGCGTGGGTTCGAATCCCACACTCGTCATACCTTTTATCGACCATTTTTGAGCTCTGAGGCATCTCGGACATTAATCTCAGAGTAAGGCAAAGTCAGAAATGCGGTAAAGACACGCATATATCTACTTCCACAAACTCAAAATACAACATAGCCCTGTTACTAAAGCTCTGGTGCTTGTGGTGGTCAAGTCACGCTTAGACACTTATCACTTAATTATGGTTATATCTTGTGTTGTTGAGCTGGATATAGGTGCTACTACGACGCGCATATACCCCATGTGACCCAGCCCGGAGTGGCGGTCTGGAATGGCACACAGCCACTGCAGTCTAACCAAAACGTCCCAATTCCGCTACCGCAATTGAGCCTTGTGGCCCGCATAAGACAGCCGCGATTGCAGCATCAGTGCCAGATCTTCCCCCGAACTACGACTGCACGTCGTCGCCTCTAAGCATGCCAATCGATACAAAGTGTGTACTATTCCGAACAGATCTCAGCCATCCAACTGAAGCCCTCAAGTAGAAAGCGCAAGATCAACATAGACGGCAATGTCGCCTGGGCTTCTGGATCTGGTTCGGTCACAAAGGACGCGGACGATCTCAAAGGGCTCTAAGGGGCTGCAATCCTGCTAGTCTTGTTCAAGCCCTCTCCAACTCTCTCGACGAGACACCACCCGAAACTATCCAAATGCTCAAGGCCATCCTCACCCCCCTAATCCAACCCGATGACAGCTCCAAGCACTGCGTCCGTTGTCATAAGTCCTACCAAGAGGCAAAAAATACAAGCGAGTCTTGCGTCATCAAGTGCGCGAAACCAGAAGAAACGGACTTTCCTGACGAGGAGTACGACGCAGTTTGGGAGCGTTGCATGTGGCAGTTTCCATGCTGCGGAAGGTTGATTGGCCACGACGAGCCACATGGGGGTAGTGAATACGAGCGCGATTCAGATGACTCGGCGGGTCATGGCGGGGATCACAAATATCAGCGCTACGACACATGCTTCACTGCGAAACATACAACAGACCCTACATCCGTTCAGTATTACCAATCTTCAAACAAAAAGGACAAGGAAGAAGGAATTAACTACTCAGGACAGAACGAGAATGTTCGTACATGCAAGGTGAAGGGGTGCGGAAAGGGAAAGCTGAAAAGGAAATTGTGAGTGATTGCTTCACGCTATGAACTGGTAGGCTAACTCGGTGCGAAGAAACTCGTTAACAGCTTGAGAAGAAAGTATTTTATCCCTATTTGCTCTTGGCTTCCCTGGATCGATCCAAGATGTACGAAGTAGCATCCGTGTCCCGGTCATCGTGCGTACGATTTTTTTGGTGGTATTTCTGCGCTGGTGGCTTCAAGTTTCCACTTGTTCTAATATTTTTTAAACAACCTGCATGTATTGTATGCAAACCTACTCAAGACCATACTTCATATGACGACAATTTAACCTCGCACTAATGGCGCGCTACTGTCACAATATACCGCACCACACCGGGTCCGACGTCAGCCGCATTTCCGCCATGACCACACACAATACGAGCCTTACCAGACAAGACATGTGCAACACGTGCGATAGCGTGAAGGATACGGTTCCGATTTTCAAGGCAAATTCGTCAAGAAATCATAATTGCAGTAAGGGAATGGCTCAAACGGTATCGAATCTAGATCACAATTGACCACCCTAGCATGATCCATGCCGGCAGATTGTGCTTTACAGAGTGTGCCATTGAATATACTGTGTTGCAATGCACATTAAAAACCCAATTCGACTTATGGTCTGTCTTAAAATTCAGCCAAATATAGTATTTACGGCTGGTCGTGGTCTGAAATCCCAAAAGTGGGCCGGTGGATACACCCATGCTGCACACTGATCATAGACTTTTCCTATGTCGTTTCATCTATAATCTGTAGCTAATCCAGGCACTATATTGATCCGTATGAGCTCGGGTGCGGGTAGTTTTCCGAGCGAAGGCTTAAACTATTTGAGCTAGTCAACTTCCCCGCGATGCTCCGGGGTGGTACGGTAACCAAAACGCTCCAAACGCGCCACCGTAGCTTGGCCTTGCCGTGCTTATAAGTCAGCGATAATTGCAGAGCCAGTGCACAGATTGTACTCTGAGCTCAGCCGCACCTTACCCCTCCAACTATGTTGATATACACAAAGTATCTGCGTACTATCTCAGGCCTACATCCAGTCACTCAATGCAACCTTTCGAACAGAAAACGCCAAATCAACATAGATGGCAACGTCTTCTGGGCTTATGGGTCAGGTCTAGCCAGGAAGGATGCGAACTATCTCAAGAAAGCTCTGAGGCACTGCGATGCTACCAATCTTGTACAAGCCATCTCCAATTCTCTTGACGACGCTCCGCCCAAAACAACCCAAACGCTCAAGGCCGTCCTCGATCCTCTCATTCAGTCTGACAATGGTACCAAGCAATGCGGTCGCTGCCACAAGACCTATCACCAGGCTTCCAACACGACCAAGTCTTGCATTATCAAGTGCGTGAAGCCAGAAGAGACAAACATCCCGGACGAGTACTCTGACCGCCCCTGGGATTATTGCATGTTGTGGTTTCCGCGCTGTGGAAGACTGGTTAACTATGGCGAATCATATCTACCTGACGGGCACGATTACGACTCGGGGAGATCAGACTGCTCGGTCGTGGGTTGTGACTCCGATGATATCGACATATGCTATACTGCGAAGCATACAGTGGATCCGTCGTCGGTTAGATATTATAGTGCTTGGGACGAGAGTAAAAAGCAGGAAGAAGGGATTGATTATTCCGGGCAGAACGAGAATGCTCGTACGTGCAAGATGATAGGGTGCGGGAAGGGAACTTTAAAGAGAAAGCGGTGAGTTATCTTCTGACCCACTTTAAGCCATTGGCTAACTCGTCATAACATAAGTCGTTAACAGCTTGTACTTGGGCTTTTGCCTGGCTGGCTTTATCCTTGGCTTCCCCGGATAGACCCAAATATATAAGTTAGCCGTGTGTCCGAGTAGTTATGCACACGTCTCCATTCGTCTTCATGTACTCTTACTAGTCTCGGGTCTGCTACGATCTCCCATCTTGTAACGTACCAGTCCACACCTCATGTATCTATCTAAGAACTATCTCAGTTTAAACGATTCAACAAAGTAGTTACCGCATATCTCCTATAAGACACAAAGTAAAATATAACGTTGCTCGTAGAAAGCCACCAACTGCAGTGGTACAGTGGCACTGAGATACCGACGACTCCAATTATACACATCGTGCTATTGAATCGCGGCGTAGAAAATGGCTCCACGACGCGCATATATCCTATATGAGAGTAGTGCCAAGGGGTGCCCAGAACTAAAGTGCTAACCAGTTAGTTTTTGTGACGATAAGAAGACCCACGCACTGTTTGGCCGTCTTTGGCGCATATTTGTCGTCTGTAAACTATTTAGTAGCTCGGCGCTTGCAGGTGCACGCGTAATCAAACGCGCTGGAGCTCTAAGCCGGACATTCCGAGTTTGACCTCAAGAAACACTTTCGTCCCCTATCTCGTAAGGTTGTGTAACTGGTAGCCCTGCTGCTTGTCATGCGTTGCACAGTTCTTATGAAGGTGCACTTCTTTCGTGCGACTCCACTAGCTCCTCTAGTCGCTCCCTTCGTCCTCGCTACCCTCATCCATTGTTTGTTAAACCATGTCCGACTTTTCCTCACCCGGGTTTTAGCTCTTTCTTCTACTCAGATGGGCTCTCTCTTTGCGATCGCTGGATGTCTTCGCATACTTCATTGTATTGTTGTGGTGTTCGTTGACGCTCTACTTGTGCGCTTTCACCCTCGTCTCATTTGTGGTCTGCTCCCCGACCCTCCCCCTTTCGCTATCACTGGCTGCTTCTACTCCTGCGACCACTCGTACAACCATTTCCTCCCCATTGCCGACGCTCCAGTTGGTGGGGATAGTGATTGTTGGCAGGCGCTTTTCATGCTGGATGAGGAAAGCGAGTTCACACGACCGCTTTCTGAGGTCGTTATGCTCTTGGAAGTTGCTCTTCGCGAACGCTCGCAATCTCCGGCATTAGACCGCACTGTAACCCGACTCTCCACTGGTGAATGCGTGTTCTGTTTTGAGCCCTTATGTGACTGCGCCGAAATCGAAAAGGTCCCTGACGCTGACCCCGACGCAGATGCTAAAGGCTTCCTCATCGCACTCTCATGGTCCAACTTCAACCGTCTGCACATTTCTGGCTACCGCTACATGTCGAGTTCCCAGGGGCTCGCAGACTCTGTCTCGTTCTTCGACCTCAGGAAGGCTCTCATCAATCACGACAACGCCTTTTTCGCTTCACTCCCTGGATATCAAGCACCGCCCTCCCGACTGCCTGTGGACATGCGTTCAGCAGAAGTTGGGGCAAACGGGTTTGATATAATCTACGAAACCATCACGCACGCTCCTACGCTCGCCCCACATCTGACATAATACTTGATCATGGAACGCGAAGTGCTGGGCTACTAGTCAACATACGACAAATATATCCAGGGCTAAGCCAGCGCTCGACAAGTCTACAACTTGAGTAATAGAGCCAGGATGAGGCAGGGGACTAGGACAAGGTGCTGTAGGAAGGGTGCAATGGGGAATAGGTGTTGTGGATAAAGGTATATGCGAGTGCCGAGCCGCCTAGGGTATTGACATGTAGAAATAAGTACCGCAAGGTTAATCTCCAGTTCTGTAACGCTTATGTAGTGCCCTTAGAGTCGTATTAAATCAATCTCTCGATCCCAAACCCGAGCGCTGAGGGTATAAGGATCGTAAACTAGCAAAACACTGGCCCGGCAACTCTAGTGCTTTATCTGCCACACCCTGGTCTTCTGCCAATGAGCTCCGGAGGTTGACATCGCCAACGTAGCATTATCGGTCCAACTAGCGTTGTTTAATTGACCCATACCCGACGCCCCTCAAGAGAAACACGATACGGTTTCTAGTCCGCCTCTGGATACCATCCACGTCCAGCGCTTAGGTTCTGAACACTAGGCCTTAGGTGGCCGTGTTTCGGAGTGACACATAGCCACCATAATCTAACCCCGCCTAGGTACAATTGACCTCGTTGTCTATATAAACAGACGGTGATAGCCGCGTCATCACAGATCGCCCTCTCAACCACGATCTAGTCTTTTTCTCAACATGCCAGCAGAGACAAAGTGTGTACCATTTCAGACCTAGATTTCAGTTGCTCATCCGAGCCTTTCGAGCAGAAAGCGCAAGCTCAACGCAGTGGGCAAAGTCGCCCGGGCATCCGGATCGAGTTCGGTCGCAAAGGACAAAAACGATATCAAGAGTGCTCTGAGGGACTGTAATGCTGCCAATTTTGTTCAAGCCCTCTCCAGCTCTCTCGATGAGCTGCCAGACGACACAATTCGAACGCTCAAGGCCGCCATCATACCGCTCGCCCGGCCTGATAACACTCCAAAGCACTGTGTTCGTTGCCACAAATCCTACTCCGAGGCATCC
>WSTJ01000375.1:0-27155 GCA_019623705.1 Ceratobasidium sp. 428 | reverse complement strand
TTCTGAGGATACCAGATAAATACTCGCTTTGAGGATACTCACATCTAGATAGAAATTGAACATGCTCTCTTTATCTCTCTGTGGAACCACAAAATGCCGAATTTTGGCAGAAACTTATACAGATTTCCGCTTTCAGCCATATTCTTGCCGAACCGATGCCATTCAGCTCAAGCTGAATTTGAGCGCACATCTGAATGAAATTCGGGCCGATGCGGAGTTTTAGCACATAAGCTGAATTTCCGTATGATTTTGAGGGTAAAGTAGCAGAGCAACTTCCAGAGAGATTCACTCAAAATCCAGCTGAAAAACAGTAATCGTGCCGAAAATAGGTCATGCCCAAAACTCAGTTGAACTTAAGCCGATATTAAGTCTTATGCATGGAAGTGTGGTAGCTACTCTGAACTATATAGATTTATACTCAAGAGATACAAAAACATAGTTGCTATCAACGGGGCACAACGCGACAGGCGCATACAGACCGGGCGAGAACAATGTGGAAGCCATACGCACTAATGTCGAGCAAAATTCGGCTATGTGGGCACGAAAGGTGTCGGGAAGAGATGTTGTCCGCCGGCGAACTACGAGCCACGGCGACTTTGGTCGAGCGAATTAAAGCAGGACCCTCCGGTTGCTTCATCTGAGTTGGCGGCCAGCGGGGAGGACGTACCGCCCGTGAGCTTGCACACTTCGGCTTACATCGACAATACCACGTCGTACGGAGTCGTAGCTAATGGGATCACGGGCAGACGGTCGGCAAACACTCACCGCATGATGCGTAGGCGGCAACCCCAGGCAGCACCAGACATTACTGCGAGCGAAGCAAAGTCGGTGCTCTAGTATATGTTTAGCGGGCGGTCTGTGCGAGTGAGTGGCGAAGCAAATGTTACTAGTGTACAGGACGGCGGGGGCAGGGACGGGCGAGTGGAGAAGATAGGGCGAAGGAAGAGGAGCGAGGAGCTAGGTCGGGCGAAGGAGGGAGGGCGAGGAAGGGAAAATAAGAGAGGTGGGGAGGGGCTGGTAAACCCAAGAGGATTGACGAGCCGGTGACGTAGGCATACGTCACGACCAAGTGCCGATCAGGGGTCGGGATCGCAGCCGTAAACTAGGTTTTGCTCGAGCTATGGACAGCGGATCGGCCTATGAGTACCGCCATCCAACGCGCAGCATCAATGCGCGTCGAATGACACCAATCTCGAGCTTAGTGGTCAACTTCCTTGGTCGCCAAGTCAAGGCGCTCGGCGCTTCGTTGAATGCAAACGATTGATCATCGAGGGTGGAGCACTTGCTTCCCGCCACGACCGACTCTACGCTGTCTTGCTCTCCTACAGCGTATAATTGCCTGTGCTTACGAACACTCATCACGCCGCCACCAACGACAACACGACTCACTACTTGTCAGATGTAACCAACTCGACCTGTATCCAGCCTGCTGCAACAGTGCCTAGTGAGTACTCAACCCGGAGCCGACGCACTAACCCAGCTTACATCATATACATGCCCGCCTCCGTAGCTCCTGCCTAATGCTTGGGTGAATTGCCCGAACGTGAGCACGTTTTTGCATCTTTCTTACATCCAGCTGACCATTTGCCTCCCTACGTCGCACCACCACAACCGAGCTTTTCGTTATGAGCCCTCAATAGCGCTCGTCTCTCTCGTTTCATCGCATTTACTAATATTACCTATACCTCCTTCAATGTTTCTCCTCTATTGTAACGTTTAATGTGAAATACAGCTGAATGCTCTTGTTCTGATCGTTATCCTGCAAGGCTAAGTCGTCCCAATACCCCCTCACTTGAAGAATGGCCGAATTTCGGTCGTCATAATGCTAAATTTCCGTAACATTCTGCTAAGCGGTTTTTAGGCAGAATTTCACCTGTTTTTAGCTATACATAATTGTCCTAACTTTCAGCCGTAATCGTGCCGAGCGCCAGCTGCTGGTTTTTTAGCGCGTTTCTTGACTAAAACACGTACAGAATGCTCATCCGACGTTGCGCGGAAGTTCCGACTAAAATTGAGCTTTTTTCGTCATTGGGATGGAAAAAGTGTAATGCCGAAACGGGCCATTCTGCTGCTAAATTTTGGCAGTCGATTTCAGTCATATTTATGCTCGAATCTAGCATTCCCTGCCATTTTTTCAACTAACACAAGCTAAAAATTAATGCCGAAATCCGGCATTTTTTCCTTCCACAGAGTCTCCCGCGTCCCACTTTTTGCGATCTAAGAAATAGTCTTGAGGGGCAAGTTTAGTAAACTTGCGACGCGCATAAGATCGGTCGAGTACTTACCGCCCTTGAGAAACCCGTAAAGTTGCGACAGCCCTTCGGCACGATCGATGCCATATATGCGGTCCGTCATCGAGATCCCCGCTACCGTATGAAAATCGTCATCGGATGTTTTATTACTGTGGAACTATCAATAGATGTCAATCCGCTTGTCGACTTGTTTGGAGCCAGAACATACCTTGTAGGTGACAACATTATTGTCAAGGTAGCGTCTTGTCATCTTCAAGTGTTGGCCGTTGGCATTGTCGTCGAGCGTAGTGCTCATCCAACCAACTGTATCAAAATAACGACCGCTTTGGAGGAGCATAGACCGCTTGTAATGATTGGGACCAGAGGTAAAACGTGTACAGGCTCGTTTGTGGGTGTGTCCTGGTAAAAACATGTCGCATGAACAATCTGGATATGGAGAACAGGAAGAGACGAACCTCCAAACATCAAGATTGGCGTCAACGGGTGAACTTTCCGAATGGCGTCATAGACGTAAATCCCTTTAATCCAATCAGTTCAAGTCTTAGTTAGAGTTTTCAAATGATTTATTCTTACATCCATCTTCAGAGCATGGCTACCATACAGCGCTTAAGCCTCTGGTGCAAGGTGTTACGGGCTTAACTAACCTTTTCAGATTCCATATGGCCAACTACTAAGAATACGTCAACTTCCTTTTTGAGGCTTTCCAGGAACTAGATAAGGGGTACAAGTCGATCGATGCAAACTTGTTGACTGGTAAAAGGATTTTACTAACCCAGTTTTGAGTAATCATAGTCCGAAGAGAAATTATGTCCAGCAAGCCATTCTTGTTTGAATCTTGCGCAACCCCTAAGGTGAGCCAGGTATCAGTTGCGACAGTCGAATTAAGACAGAACGATTGTACTTACTCGACCCTGTTGTCGTAAGTCCGTAAGCCAACACCTTTTTTCTAAACGGCGTTTAACGAATAAGATAGAACACGAGAAAGAGATAACTTGCTTCGTTTGACTAGTCGTCCAGTATCTGTAGTTGACTGGGATTCCCAAGTGCATGAACATTTGAGTCAAGTCATTGAAGCTGGCTCGTACTGACCTCCGTAGAATGGTCTATTGTCAGACTTAGGATCGAGCGGTATGGATGTGTTATGCCTGATGTTGCTAGTGACAAAATGGTCTCCCCATTCTTTGGTAAGATTCTTCGAGCTGTGAAAGCAGTGTGAGCGCATATAGGATACGAAAAACGGTGTATCCTACTTCCAATCCACAACGGCGGCTTTCAACGGAGTAAAAGTTGGTCAATGAACCACATAGGTATGTCAGAGAGGCACAACTCACGATCTTCAACGTCATGACTAATTGATTGAGAGGGTAAGTGAAACGGAACTATCGAGAAATTACAGGGGCTACGCACTTTCCAGGGACTACGACGTCGTATTCTAGATGCTGATACATCTGTACAACTAGTTGACCATTCACAGTTCCAGGCAGTAGACGATCAGTCAAACCGTGACCGATGCGACGGTCGCCCGAATCGACCAGGAACAAGTCTTTTTTCTCTTTCTGAGTGATAGTTAATTTGGTCAGCGGTTGGATACTTCAAGCACTCGATGAGAATGTTCTACTTCAGCGTAGGCTCTCATATGGTTCACGAAGGACCAAAAGTCTCCGAATGTCCCACTTAGAAAGCGTATGGTTCAGCAGGCGCGGAGATGAATTTATTTAAAAGCAGGAAGTACCTCCAATTGAGCTCGGGGAATACTGGTTTAGGATGTCCAAGAATCCAGCCTATATATGGGATTCAAAGTGTTAGAGTCGTATTGGGCAAATCGTGGGTCACCAACCATGTATATCGGTCGTATGAAGAACGTTTACTGGTGCAATATGTCAAAAACCGTTCATCTAGAGGAGAAAATTAACAGACCATCGCCCCAGGTCAAATGGCGTTTAGGCGAGGGAATAGTGAGGTTGGCGGCGGCCGTCAAAGAGATAGCACCGAGCAAGCGAAGCCAATCACCAACTTTCATGTTGATATGGGGATTGATTGTTGGATGCTGGTCGAGTGAAGCGGAGTAGAGGGGTTATATAGGGACTCAGGCTTGCGAAGGTCCGTGCACTCGAGTCCCTGCGATAACCGCCCATACACCTTCGTTGCTCACGTATGCTGCTCCGGCGAGTCCCCTAAAATCAACTATACGTCCGCTCATCAGATTCGAATGCGAATGTTACGCACCACAAACCGGAAACATACGCATATAGCCAAAGCCTTACAGGTTATGATGCGTGGCTGGGCGCTAAAGCGAGCAGAAGTCTCGGAAGTTCCATACATAAAGTAAGGGATAAGATAGATATAGACATACCCATGATCGAGGCGGACAGTCGCATGGCAATCTATCGACAGAACCTATGTCCAGATGTAACTATTTTAACTAGTCGGATATCCTATAGTAGAGAGAACGGCGATGTTAATTAAGCCCAACTTGTTTTCCAGTCTGGGGTCTGGCGGTATAATATCATACCTACATTACAGGCATTTTTTAGGTGTAAAATAGGAAGCAACGCTCCTGGAATGGGTACATATCGCTATTCGGATGCCTAAGTTTAGTCAGCAGTTCGTGTGAATACACACCGGGTTCTTGCGGTTGCGTACCGATGACGTTGCGAGAAAAGGTGTTCGGTCGAAGCGGTTCGGAGGATCAGCAGGCCAATGATCTCGATGGCGGGGCTACGGTTTTCGCTAACCCAGGGTTCGTCGAATGAGATTTGCATGACGGCCACCCCCATAATGGGACCCGATGAACTGATCTTTTGAATATACAATAACATCTGAGCAAAGCCGTCCACAATCAGAAAACATACAGATCTTTGCGCCCCACCCTGACACCTAGAACCCGCTCCCAGCAACCCTCAAACCTTCCAACTTCTTCAGAACCTCGCCCACCGTCCGATCCAGCTCTCCCGCAATACTCTTTTGTTTCCCAGACGGGAGCATCGCAAACCGCTCGCACAGATCTCCGTCCACGACGGCTTTGACCGGGACATAGTACCCGCGATACGCAAGGTGGTCCCGACCGACTAGACTCGCGTGTTCGGATCGCATGTGCTGTTCGAGGGTGGTGATGAAATCGACGTCCTCCTTGCTCGCGAGCGGGATGAGCACCCCGATCGTTCCGTGCAGGCCAGTGTACACGACTACGTCTCGGCCGCCGGGTACGAGCGCGGCCCTGTGCACGCTCGTCACGATGTCTCCGACATTGAAGTGAGCGAGCAGCTTGGTTTTGTGTGGTGCGCCGTGGAGGAATTCGCGCTCGTGCATGATACCGGCGCCGGTCGGATCGTCGTCGACCTGTGCGGATATATTCGCGGGTAGCCGGTTGATAAAGATGTTTCCGAATTTATCTCCCGCCGCGATAGTGTCGTAATCTACCATCGTAGTGGAGGTGATCCAGCGTGCAGAGGTGTCGTCGGCGAACACGAGTAGTCGGTTGTGTTCGGGTTTATAGGTTCCATAGTGCACTGACTCTTGCATGTCACCGATGATGATACGGGAACCTTGACTGTTAAGTGTAACAATCGCACACGAAAAGTTCTAAACTTCAAATTTAGCGTAAGATTTACCAGAATCGCCAGACTATCATACCTTGTTTTCCGACTTTCGCAACAACTTCTTCTTCCCCATCTCGTATATCCTCAGCGCCTTTCCAACACCCGCACACAACCGACCCTTGACGCCCAACAACGCCAACGGCACATCGTCCACTTCAGTCTACTCCCCACACTCTCATCAGCTACCACCCTAGAACTCCAACCACCCCAAGGCCAACCCACCTGATGCAAAAGCTCCAACCCCTTGCCGTCATCCAAAATCTTATACGTACGCAAATACCCAGTCGTACTACTCCGAGGGGCGACGAACGTGCTCTTGGCCGTACCGACTACGAGGAACAATTCGCCTTCTCGAGCGGTAAACGGAACGACTGCGACCGAAAACGCCGCTTCGTTGTTATCAAGCTCGATTTTGTGGATTGTTTTTGGCTAGAGAAAGTATTAGTCATACACGCGGCGTAAATAAAGGTAAACATACCTCGGTCGGGTCCACGATGCGGATACAGGAAGCCCACTGTCCGGCATCTGCCCTCGGTAAGCCGAATACTTCGGGCGGGAGGTCGACCATCTCTTGATCAATCCGTTTCCCAGCTGCTTTCTATAACCACAATCATTTTACGAGTTTTCAACTTGTAAACTTGATGCACTCACGAGTTCCGCCAAGCGCTTATCCTTCGCCTCAGATCCCCACGTCCGATGATCGCTCTCAACAATATAAAACAACTGATGCTGGGGATGCACAGCAATTTTGCGAGGCGTATAGGAAAGCGGGATCCGTACTTGCTTGAGCTTATCGCTCAGCTTTGGAACCTGGAAAATTCTATTTCCCATTTTTCAAAATTAAATTGTAATAAATACATAAAAGAAAAGAAAAAGGCGTACCTCAAAACACTCCCAGCGATCCCAATCAACCCCTCAGGACACAGCTCAGCTGAAAAACTCCACGCGTGATCGAGGTTCTCGTAGATCAGGGGCGAGAACCGGAGGAGGTTTTGGTGTGTGTAGTTGAGCCAGGATCGGGAGGAGAGAGCGAGGATGCAGGTCGTGCGTTGGACCATGACGCGGGTGAGTCGGACTGGGCGGGTGCCGAGAAATCTGGTCAGACGAAACAGAGTCAGTTCTGGAATGAGTGAACCAATTTGAGTGCGTACCGTGTCCTGGTATCCGTCAACTGCCCATTAACAGGATCCAAAACAGTCCTCAACAGTACACCATTCGAGAGACCGATATTGACAAACAACGTCGGCAAGTTTTTGTCAATACTAGCATCCAGCATCTCGGCTATGCAAATTGACGCAGGTGGAGCGGTCAAAGCCTACAAAAAACTCTCATTCAGCTAACTGTCCATATGCAGAAAAAAGCAAACACACCTGAAGCGATATAGTCTCCAACGTCGACTCCGGATCCAACGAGATAATCCGAACAGTCTGGTCTTCACATCCAACAGCCTAAAAGTGACCCAACCAACCAACGTAAACCACCGATCCTCCATCACCCACCGGACTCACCAAATAGGGACTCCGCTGTCTACCCTCTGGAACCTCGGCAACACTCATACACACCACCGCACTTCCGACCGCACGCATCTCTCCGTATTCCTAACCAAAAAAACACATTCATAAGCACCATACGCACAACAAAAATAGGAAAAAAAAAGACGTGGAACGAACCTGCAACACCCCATTCAAATCCAACTCGAAATACACCAACTCGCCCGAATTGAGCGCGACGCACACCTGGCGCGTGTTGGTCGTGGCCGCTGCGACCTGTCGGCCTTGGGGAGCGCGCCATTCTGTCACGCCGCCTGCTCCACCTTTTTCAACACAACCCATTAAACAAACATTATCTAATATCTAAAAGATTGAATGAGACGAACCTTGACCAGGTCTCACATGCCTCACACCACCCGGATGAGCCTGGATCAATCCCCCGTTATCCGAGAGCTGTTGAACCGCCAACGTAGGCGCAGAGGATAAGAACCCCGTATCCGCTACTTCCTCGATCGTCTCGCCGATTGATAAGACGAGTGTTCCGTTGACGAAGGATAAAATGATATACGTATCGTATACATCTATACCATTTGCACAAGAATTCAAATGAATTAAATTATGGCTGTTGAATACATGAAGTAGAAAAGGCTTACCATCTTCCTGTTTCTTGACCGTCCATACCCCGTTTGGTACACCAGGCAACTCGGAGCTCACGCTTTCTTCTACCTCTAAGCCATGTCTCAACATTCTAAAACTGCTTCGCGCGCCTTTTCCACAAGCGAGATAGAACTGGGGTGTATCGCTTTGCAATGTTGCGGGCGCTAAAAAACCTCATCAGCTATTTTTTTTTCAAATCTTAGGAGCACGACAGCGTACCTCCAGAAGTAGGTCCAAAGAGGTTTACAACCCTTGCATCTAAGATCGGACATAAACTCGAGAGTTCATCGGCGAGAACGAGGTTATCAAGCGGGTGTGGAGTGAACCAGCACGCTGGGAGTCGGCCGGGTGACATTCCGTTGTTGGGGAAGGCGTTGGAGGTAAATTCGGGTTCCGAGTCGTCGTCGCCGAGTTTTTGGAATTGGTACAAATGACTAAAGCACGTTAATGAGATATGAAAGTAATGGTGGGATGGTGGGAACTTACTGATCGCCACCTTCCGCTGCGACAAACAAGAACCCGCTTTTGAGGATACAGAGGCTGCTGGCGATAGGAACCGTATCGAAATATTTGATCGTCATGGTTTTGACAACTTCTTCCTCGTGCTCGAGTGTGACTTTGTACAAGTCCCCAAGCTCAGATTGGAGCAAGAAAAAGAAAGCGCCCTACATACCAATGTCAACTTTCACACCACTATTCTGAAACCGATTCAACAGACCTTCATCTTATGCATAACCGCACTCGTGATAATCAAACCCCTCTCCTCGTCCCCACCCCACGGCGTCCGCCTCTTCGGAATCGGCACACGATGTCCGCCACCTTCCCCTCCGTCCACCGGCCGGTATATCACATAATCCTCGCAACAGACTAGAACTCCGCTAGGTCCGTCAAACGCATTGGTAGTAGCGCTCTGTCCGCCTGGGACTTGAACGAGGAGGTTCGCGCGCGGGTCGGTCGGTTCAGAGTGTTTGCGCACGACGTGGTTTAGGCCGAGGTCGAGTTCGTAGAATGTGAGCATCTGAAGTAGTGTAATATTTAGCTCAGCTGAGGTTCAATATTGGGGAATAAGAGCGTACCTTTTCGGCATTTTGGAACGCCTGGCCTGTTGGGTCCGCATCAGACTCGGTATAGTCCACCTCCAGCGCAGCAAACAGCGGATTCTCGAATCCAACGTCCACTCCCACAATCGAATGAATAATCGCTCCGTTACGGTGCGCCTCTAGCGGACTGCTAATCGTCAAGTTCGCCGTCGCGTCGCGGTTAAGAATGTAGACCAGTTTTGACTTTTCAACAGCGGAGATCATGACCGAACGGCCTTTTGGGTCCACAGCGAGCATCTGCCCGGGCACAATACGTCGTGAGCCGGATTTTCCGAAAGTTTCTTGTTGGAGTTTGAGGAAACTGTTGGTTTTGGGGTCATATTCCAGGACGATGATACGTCCAGAGTCCGAGCCAACAATGCAGTAATCTGCTTTCTATCAGCTTGCGAGCTTTTATTCATACAAGAAAACGTACCCTTAGTCCCTCCAGTCAGCCTAAACGCCGCAATACTCCTAATTGTCCCAAATGCATCCTGCGCAAGGACCGTGCTGACTTTGCCAGTAGACGAATCGGGCCGGAGAAGTTCGAGGCTAGTTCCCCGAGAGACAATAATTTCTTGCTGCCTGATGCCGCTAAAGTTTCCTACTATCGCCTGAGTTATCGCAGTAGGGCCTTGTAGCGTAACATTGTAGAGGTGCATTTCGGAGTGGAGGCAGGAAGGAGGCGTAAGCAAACAACAAACTAAGCGCCCACTCGCACCTCAGGGTTGATGACTAACGACCCGCCACCTCAGCTTTCGAGTGGCTATAGGCAATATAGTAATGTATTCCAGATTGAAGAAATCTATTTTTTTGTCTTTGACTGACATGTCGTGCGCGGACACTCGTGCATACTAGAAGGAGAAGAAAAAAGAAAGGTCACGGCGAGGAGCGGACAAAATACAGTAAATGTTACAAACTTCATCTCAAAATCTAAATAATTCAAATGTACACTACGTATCTAGGGCAAGAATAACTGATTATCTGACGAAGTCTCTAAGCGACCTGTACTACGGATGAATGCGAAAAGAACGGAACAAGCAGTCTTGTCGAAGAAAAGGAAGGAGAAAATGAGAGGCTCTTCCAGAGATCGGGGATTCTCTCAGAGTCGAAACCATGTAGATTTGTTGAGAAAGCGCCAAGGTCCTTTGTCCGAAAGGCGTTTTCACCAAAACTTCCGGAAATTCTACAGAGCTGAAAAGCCCCAAGCTCCGGTAGAGATAGCGCCTGCCTCTCGAGGCGAAAACCCGTTAGCGTGCGCCGCCGTACTGACCACATCGAAGTACGAAGCGAGTGACTGTTTCGGATCTAATACTTTATACTCGCTGGTACCTCAATGAATGCGTTCCCGTAAGCTATCTAGAATATTTTGAGATAAAAGCCAGATTTTGCGACCACTTTTCTTCCCTGGGTAGACGGTATGCGCCTCAGGTTCTGACAAGGCAGCAGAATCTCTATCACTAAGTCAGATAGATACCCAAATCCATAGAGAACCGCGTACATGGGTAAAAAACTCTGAGAATTGTCCTGGATTATCCTAGATCACTGCTCATTAGGATGCACCCATCCAATAAGACTCCATTCCACTATGGCTCTATGCTACACTGATACAGTAGCTCAAATAGTAACCGTGCGAGGAGAACTCGGGATAGTGTGGCCCCGACTAGACATGAAAACCTAGACGAAGCACAAGGTTAAAATATCCTAAATGCTACGATGCAAAGGTTGGATGCGTGTGCTGGACGAGTGTGAATGCTAAGCCTGGCGCGCAAAGTTGTCGATCTCAAAGGTGCCACATTCCCAGTTGGTCGTTGTTTAGGCAACGCGCCATCTCGCAATTTAAGCTACACTCCATATCAAAGCAAAGGAGAGATTTATTCACTACTGATCAAACATCACATAGCAAGCAATGTGGATCTAAGCGAGCGGCAGAAATTCAAAGGTAGCTTAGAAGGAAAGCTTTTGACCGGCATAGGTGTTGACCCAGGACTTGACATCAGCTACCGGCTTAGGAGTGTAAGAGTAGCCGACAGAGCTCCAGGTAGCTTTAACGAAGTAATTAGTAAAGTCCCGGCGGAATCTGTATGTTTGACTTACTGGTCAGAGCCGTGCTTGGCTTGCCACCATAGTCGTTGCCAGACGCGTTAGCATAACCGTTGTCGGTGCTGTAAATCGAGTTCTTGCAAGACTCCCAAACATTGTTCTGGACAAGGAGTTCAGCACCGACGCGGGTGTTGATACCATCCTGATTGCTCAAGAAGCTATTTAAACATTCGTCAATATCGTCCTCATATAATGAGCTAAATAGACTTACTAGTTGTTGAAGATGTGTCCGTGGCCGAAGCGGAAAGACGGAGTACGAGAGTTCAAGTTGTACCACTTGTTGAACGCGTACGTGACTTGGATCGCCTTGTCCTCAGCCTCGTTGCTGTCCGAGTGTCCGACGAGCGACGCCTTCCAATGATCATGGAGGTACGAGTTGGTAACCGTGACGGCGTAGCATCCGTGGGTGATATCGAGGAGGCCGTCGTAGTAGTCCTTGTCGTGAGAGAGGTCGGATGAGAGATCGACAGAGTCGATCCAGACGCGGTTGGCGGCCTGGACTCCGATGGCATCTCCTGCTTCGGCAAGGACCTTGCTAATCTGTACCGCAAAAAAAAAGAAGATTGGCACGGGAGAGTGCGGTTAAACCAAAAGGACTGACCTTCACGTTACGAATGATAACATTCGAAACATTAAGGACACGAAGACCAACACCAACGAGAGCTTGAGATTATATTAGAATATTTACCTCAAGTTACATAGTCAAACCAATAGACTCACCAGAACCCGCTTTTCCCAAAACACTGGTGTTGGGGGTAAGGTTGACGACCGTGTTGCCGGTAATGGTGCCGGAAATGATGATAACCTTGGGAGAAGTGCCAGCGGCAGCTTTCTGGAGCGCATCAAGGGTGGTAACCATTATAGGAGTGGCAGAGCCTCCTCCGGTGGTGCTAAGTAAAGTCACATAATGAGTCAATAAAAAGCTCAAATCAACGTGATTGCAAGACGTACCCTCCACTCAAAGTAGCATAACCGATCGTAGCCTTGTCACTAGTCGACGCACGCCTCTCAATCACTGGGGTCGCCGATACGACGGTGAGACCGAAAACAAGAGCAGCAGCAGATGTGAACTTCATGTTTGAACTGAGTTGAGAACGAGATGCAGTAGGGGAAACTAGCTGGCTTGGGTCTTTCTCGTCGTTCAACTATGCTATTTTATACGTCTTGCCGTTGCATTGCGGTAAAGGGCGGCAGCGTGAACGGCCCGGAGGTAACGCGAGCGGACCGCTGGGAGCTGTAGCGTGAGCAGAATCGACGATGCGCCGACGGGCCGCTTCGACTGTCTGGCTGAACGTGGCCACATACGTGAGGGAAGGCGACAACTCGCGTGGTCCATCGCGTGGCCCATTTTTAGATGCAGCGATGAGGGTATGGGGCTGGCACACTATGGTTGGCTCCTTGGCACTTGTGTTTCGAGCGTGACGAGAGAAATGGCATCGATGCCTTATGAAGAAGATCGCCAAAGCAGTTAAAGGAAGTATCAGTGATCAGCAGACCGATTACACAATGCCAAGATGTTGATGCGGGGATGCCAAGAGCGCGGGCCGGTTCCCAGTCAACACATGAGATGAGAGCTAGTCGGCTGTCAGATGTACACTCCAATTCGGCTGCAGAGTTAATAAGATTGTTGCCGGCAGAGTGCCAAGTGTATTGACTGTAATTAGTGGGAAGTGAGGTACAACGAGCGCTTCGAGTACACGAAAGATCATAAATGTCTCGTGGTCGTAGCTTCTCGCGAGAATGTAGCGAGTATCCCCGCACAACCCCCAGTTTTAGTCAGCTTGAGCCAGCAAGTGAGGTTCAAGATACATGTTATCAATACTTAGTAGGTCACTTGTGTCGGTTACGCTGGATTCGATCGTTGGATAAGTCGAAAGTCATGGTTGCTGGCGGCAGACGAACGCAAACTAGCTGATCCAAGGCTGACCAAGCCTCAGGGTCTCTGGAAATGGATAGGACCAATAAGCGCCAAACGATGGTATCACGAGACTGCCTAGCGCTCATCGCTCAACCTGTTGCAAGTTGTCTCGCTAGTCCTGTACTCAAACACCCACACTTTCCAGTCCTATACTATATAAACCCCGATCGAACCATCTTCTACTCTCAACGTCTTCTCCTTTACTCTCAAATATCTATATAGCCTATTGCGTTTGCCCGAAGAACTAATCATCTTGGCTTTGATTATCGGGGCCCAACGATTTGGGACACACACCATGAGTCGAATATCTTCGACGGGCCTACTTATCTCTATATCTCAACCTACTCCAATCTCCAGTCGAACTTCAAATAGCCGCCATTCTGGCTGGGGCGGGCTCGCAAAGTTCTCCGATGTATTGAAAGAGAGTGCCATCAGCGCACTGGCGCCGCTCAAAGCTGCAATAGAAAATATCTCCGAGTGTGTTGAGATCTTTGAGGTAAACCCCATCTCTAATGACTCTTGATTGACCGTGGCTAATTTCTTGTCAGAGTGCTGCTGAAGGCCAGGAGGAGTACCGGACCCTTCGGGTGGAGTTAGATCCGTTGTTCCATGATCTCGCGGGTCATTTCGGAGGATCTACGTCTCATATCATCACATCAAGCATCATAAACCTAGCCAAGTGCGGTTCACCAAGACAGCATTAAGCCTAATACTAATGCGGCATCGCAGGGGCATTGAACAGGAGATGTCATTCGTTCGTCAAAAGTCAAACAGAAACCCATATCGTCGATACATAGAAGCGAAGAAGGACGTAGACGAGGTATTAGAGTGCTACCGACGGGTGAAGGCAATGCTCGAGCGACTCGTGGTAAGAGCAATCGGTAGGAGCGTCCTTGATCGTCTTTGGACCAGACACAGATTAACGCCAACATCAACATATGGAAAACTGTCAACGACCAAACAACGGTATGTGCTCATTAAGTTTCGCAGGTGGTCAACTAAACATGCTGTGGCTCTTGTAGCGTGCTCTTCTTCGAGAGCTGTCTCCGTCACACGCAGCGTGCTATAGCTCCTCAGAATCAGCCTCGGTTCGCAGGGATGGATGCACCCCAAACACCCGTATCGCAGTCTTGGAAGAACTTACAAACTGGGCGCAGGAAAGCGATAGCGAAAAGGTGTACTGGCTGAATGGGATGGCCAGTACTGGCAAGACCACAATTGCATATAGCTTCTGCGAGCGATTGGACAGTGATAATAGGCTCGCAGCCAGCTTCTTTTGCTCGAGACAACTGCCGAGCTGTCGCGACGCCAATCTCATTTTGCCCACTCTGGCCTATCAACTTGCCGGATTCTCTATGCCATTTCGGCACGCTTTGTCCGGGATTCTCCAGCGAAATCCTGATGTGTATGCCCGCAACTTGCCGTCCCAGTTCGAAAGTTTGATTTTGAGACCGTTACAACAGGTCGAGAACTCCGTTCCCACTGACCTTGTGATTGTGATTGATGCACTTGACGAATGCGATAGCGACGATGGCGTCTCTCGGATGCTGGACATCCTACTCTCTCGCGCCATAGAACTACCAATCCGATTCTTTGTGACTAGCCGACCAGAGCCCGGGATATACGATCGGATGTTGAGTAGAAAGGGCCCAAGGACGCGCTGCGAGCTACATCTTCATGAGCTTGAGAGGTCAATAGTGCAGGAGGACATCAAGATATACTTGAGGGCTAAGCTTATGCCCGCCAATCTGCCGAGATCTGATATTGATTGCCTTGCCGAACACTCTGGTACCCTCTTTATTCATGCCGCTACGGCTGTACGATATATCCTTGGCGATAACGGCCTAAGAAGTGTCAAGCAACTTCAGATGATACTGGATACCTCTAACTCATCAAGCAACGTTCACAAGCATATTGATGCGCTCTATACGGCAATATTGCGAGGAGCGTTCGACGATTCCAACCTCGACGAGCGGGATAAACAGGAGATGAGGCTAGTGCTGCATACGGTGATCTGCGCACAGGAGCCGCTTACTGCGGGTCTTATAGCGAGCCTGCTGGATTTAGATGGGCTTGATGCCGTACACGTCGCGCTGCGACACATGCTCTCGGTTCTCTACTTTCAAGGGGCAAATGAGCGAATAACTGCGCTTCACCAATCCTTCCCTGACTACATCCTTGATTCAAATCGCTCACTTGACTATCACTGTGACGCAAAGGAGCACAATAAAATGATGGCTCAGCGATGCTTTGATCTCATGAAAGTGCCTAATCCTCCGTTCAATATTTGCAATCTTGAGTCTTCTTTCCTGCTCGATAGAGAAGTGCCAGAGTTGGACAACCAGATTGAGGAAGCTATTGCTGACGAGTTGTTCTATGCTTGTCGATACTGGGGAGCGTATCTTCTCACCGTCGAAGCGACTGAAAACCTTGTAGATGAGCTGCATATTTGGGCCCGCGAACGCTTTTTGCTATGGTTGGAGATAATGAATCTCAAACGGTGCCTGTCTGCTGGAACCGGGATGCTTTCCCGGATAGAATCGTGGTTGAAGGTTAGTGTGATACTGTGTATAAACGCCATGAAGCTTACGTACAATAGCGTGATGGTCATGCAAAGGATACGTGGGCGCTCATACGGGACGCATATATGTTTGTGGTCGCCTTTAGGTCAAGCCCAATGTCAGACAGCACACCCCATATATATCTATCGGCACTAGCTTTTTGGCCCCCTCAAAAGCCGATAGCACAAATCTACTGGCCGAAGATGCGCGGCCTTTTTGGGATCACGAGGGGACAGAAATCGAAACAACGGCCTGAAGCACTCGCTACTTGTAGAGCTCCAAGTAGTATAACTTGCATTACAGTGTCTCCGAATGGAACAACAGTCGCCTCTGGTTGTGAAGATCATGCAATTCATATCTGGGATATACACACTGGTCAAACAACAGGCAGGGCTCTCATTGGTCACTCTGGTGTCATCTTCTCAATTGCCTATTCACCTGATGGTGGGCGGATTGTCTCTGGCTCAATGGATGGAACTCAGATCTGCATCTGGGACGTACAAACCCGAACGATGATAGGCCGCCCTTTTGGGGGTCATTGGGATACTATTTCCTCGGTCGCATATTCGCCTGATGGCGCATACATACTATCTAGTTCTTATGATCATAGTATCCGTCTCTGGGACGTTGACACAGGACGCATAGTCACCGAGCTACTCGGATATCACTACGATCACGTGAACTCGGTGGCATACGCATCCGACGGAGCCCTCTTTGCTTCAGCCTCCAGTGACGGCACTGTCTGCGTATGGGATGCGCGGGCCATGACAATGATGGGTCAACCTCTTGTCGGCCACACCAGCTCGGTCAATTCGGTCGCTTTTTCTCCTGACGGTGCGCGTATCATATCAGGTTCTTCAGACCGGACAATCCGCATCTGGGACGCACGCACGGGAAGACAGGTGGGAAAACCACTTCGAGGCCACATCAATAGAGTTTGTTCCGTTGCATACGCGCCCACCGCCAACTATATTATCTCCGGCTCTTCGGACAGCACCATGCGTATATGGGATTTGCAAACAAGGGAGAGTCAAGTCATAGACGTCTTCGGCGGATCTTCTTACCCCCGATCGTGTTTGGTCGCCTTTGCTCTCGAAGGTACACGTATCATCTGTTCAGAGAGCGCAATTCTCTCTATTTGGGATGTGCACGCTAGCTTCACCAACACCACCTCGTCCTGGTTCACCGACGTTGCTAGCGAATGCGGTTTTTATACGCTCGGGGCTATGAAACACCTGCAGAGATGGGTCAATCCTTTCTCGCCTGACTGTGATAGCGACGGAATTACCTCGGTTGCGTACTCACACGACAGTAAATTTATTGTTTCTGGCTCTAAAGATCACTCCGTTCGTATTTGGGACTCCCAGAGCGGGAATATGGCTGGAAAGCCGCTAAGAGGACATTCTGATGTTGTCAAGGCAGTTGCTTGCGCGCCTAACGGCTCGCAAATAGCTTCAGGCTCTCTGGACACAACTCTTCGCATTTGGGACCTGCATACTGGAAAGGCAATAATGCGGCCACTCAAGGGTCATACTAGGCCCGTGCTGTCACTGGCATACTCGCCCGAAGGTGCACGTATTGCTTCCGGGTCCGACGATAACACCATTCTCATTTGGGACGCATATACCGGGCAAGCGGTGTGTGAGCCGCTCAAGGGTCATGAGGACAGCGTCAACTCGGTCGCATACACTGCCGATGGTCGGTTTATTGTATCTGGTTCTGAAGACTCTTCCGTTCGTATTTGGGATGCGCACAGTGGCCAGCCCGTGGGAAAACCTCTCCTATACTCTGGTGGCTCCGTTTTTTCAGTTGCGTGTGCGCCCGACCACACACGTATCGTCTCAGGTTCCTCAGAAGTTATCCATACTTGGAATATGCGGAGTGGCCAATTGATAAATATAGGATTTGGCCACGAATATCAAATTGTCACAGTTTTGTGGACATATGACAGTGCACGAATTGTCTCTGGCTCAAACGAGGGTGCTATCTTCATTTGGGATGCCAGCACACTAGACATCATCAATAAGCTTGTGACCCCCAGTCACTACTTCACCTGTACACCTGAAATTCACTCGATTTCCCTGTCGCCTACGGGTGAACGAATTGCTTCAGGCTGTAGCGAATCCACCATTCACGTTTGGGAACCATTCATAATGCAAAAGGCGGACACATCATCTGGCACAAATATCTTCGGTGACCGATTGAACTACTCACACGAGGGCGAGGGCGTCACGGAATCTTCAGATCACCACAACCTGGATCTAGGGGTATCAGCGAGTGATGAATGGACTGTTGTCGATGTTGATCACAAGCTTCATCGTCATCCATTCAACTACTGGGACTTTGATCAAGACGGTTGGGTAGTCGTGTCTGGTACGTCCGACCGCCTTGTATGGATTCCCGAAGAAATCAGGACCACAATTCAGCCATCGCAAATTGTCACGATGATTCCTCAAGGGAGGTGGCCCAAATTAGACTTTAGTCTGGTTTTGGTCGGCAACCGATGGAGCTTGTGCTACCAGCCTACTTAGGTAACGACAATCAGAGTGAATCTGGTTGGTCTCCAGGTTTTATGTTATCGTGAACAGACTCAATAATATTGCATAGCCTTCACAGCAGTAGTTACCAACCGGTATGACTTGTCCTTCAAATGTACACTTGATGTGAACGAACCCATACCCCTAGTGTCTAACTCGAATACAGTAACAGAAACCAATATGTAAGCTCCGTTTCAGTGTAGGTTTGGTATCATGTATTCCCTCGTCGTGCAATATCTAAGTCAATTTCCGATTTTCACTCGACACTCTTCGAGTATACACGCATACATCTAGTCATTTACGAGCTGCTGAGCTGACGGAGACTTCCACGAAAGTTTCGCCATGGTGTTCTAGTCTAATCCGTTAGCATTGTTTTTTTGGGGTTGATAAGCTATTGTTGAATTAAGGCATGGCCTTATGTATCGACACCAAGAACAGAAAAGAGATTAAGCTAAGAGAGAGAGAAGGAAAAAGGAAGAAGAGAGCCCAGAGCTAGGAATAACCACGACAAAACACAGCTCAAATCTCGATTCTGTATGAAAGACGCTACACTAAGTATCCATGAGTCTATCTAAGGTGGTCGTAGATACAACCGGCACTAAGTATGTAATGAAATAGAGCAGAGAAAGCGGCCTTGTTTAAAAACAAAACAAAAAAAAGAGGGATAAGAAAGGCTCAAAAAATCACAGCCCTTGGAGGCGAGGATGTCTGGCCGGAGCCTCGCATACTTCGGGCATCGAAGGATGAAGCGCGCGACGGTCTCGGGAGCGTCCCCGCAGCTGTCATGGCAAACCGGCGAGTCCACGGCGTAAACCGTGGAGATCCGTCAGTATCAACAAATAATTCACACTCCTGCATTCAGTTTACTATGAATATTTCATCTGGGACCATCGGACGCCATCCTTTCTCCTCACATTCTGGCGAGCAAGCTATATGACCGGCGCAAAAAGCAAGCGAGCCCCACCGCGCGCAACTCGCGCGTCGATAACCGTGAAAACACACGCATTACCATTAGTTTATTCCTCCATTCCTTCCGCATAGCCACCGATCTGCCCGAAAGCTTCTACAGTCAAACAGATTGACGCGGAACGGTTGATTGGCAGTGCGTTGAACGTGTATCAAACTTCTATTGAATCACGAGGCGCACGCAACTCGTGGTCGTAGGAAGAATAGAAGGCTTCTAGTCATTGCACAGAGTGGCCGTACCGAATATCCAAAGTGTCGGAGCGTTGGCTGCCATAACGTTAGTTCGATAGTACGGAGCGGTCTCGGAATCACGAGTATGTTGACGGCATGAGTGAGCGTGGACAGTGCACGGACATTCCGTTTTGTAAATCGAAAATTAACGAAATATTTTGCTGGATTTATGGGTCTTAAACTCCCCCAACGATCACTCCTGCAACGCACTAGAGACGCGATCTCGCACCAAACTTCCCGGTCTCAGTTGTTCACACTTATGACGAGTCCTCCAAATCAGGACTCAACGCAAGCCCGATCTGGCAAAACATCTTTGATCGAGGGACAAAACACAATGAATCAATCGGCATCAAAACACGATAAACACAAAACCCTTGATTGCCTTACCATAGGACCCAAAAACTACGTAAACACATTGAATACAACGTTCCCTATCCGTGCACCAACGCACCTCACCCGACACGCCCCTTCTCAGCATCCGCATCAGCCTCGATCTGCTGCAACGCAGCCTGAATAGCTTCCACCGCCTGCATCGTCTCCACCGCAACCTCGGACGACTCGAACCCTCCTCCATCTCCTTCTGGACCTCTCACAGTTTCTCCCAAACCGTGCAACTGCGGATCGATAACAAGCTGCCCGCCCGTCTCTACTTCCACTCCCCCAAGTCCAAGTCCTCCATCTCCCTCAACTCCGTCTCCTAGCCCAAGTCCTGCATCTGCCCCCACTATTTCAGCCAGCCCGACTAGATCATCCATCCTCGCACGCTTCGGTGAAGAATCGAGATCTTCGTCCTCGTCTGAATCTTGGTCTTGATCTTCGTCGGAGACGTACATGTCTACCGTGTTTGGGAGTAGGGATTTACGTTTACGTGTGCTCTGACGACGGGGTTGGAGGAGTGGGTCGGAGGATGAAGGGTCGAATTCGGATTTGGAGTTTGATCGAGTGGGTCGTTTGATTCTCCTATTCGGTATAACGCGTCAATACCTCAATCTCGATCAAAGACAAAAGACAAAAAGAGAAAAGAAGAAAGGGATAAAGGGAACGAAAGAAAGGTAATGCTCACCCAGGCTGCGTCTGCCTAACCAAATGCGTCCTCTCATTCCTCTCATGCCTCATCAACGCATCCTTTCGATCAAACGCAGCCTCACAACCCACTCTCGTACACCTAAACGGCCGTCCCTCCGCCGCGCCCTTGACATGTGTCCTCCTATGCCTCTCGCAATCACTTTTTCGATCAAACGCAGCTGTACACCCCGGTTGACCGCATGCGAATTGACGCCCCGAGGATGTAAGAGTTGTTAAGGGCGAAGAAGGGGATTTAGGGTTTAGGTAGTGCGAGTGCGGGTGTGTAGATGTGCTCGGTGTAGCAGATGTAATGGTGGGAGAGGGGTTGTTGGGGTTGTTAGGGTGGGAGGACGAAGGAGGAGGTGCGTACACCCCGCCGAACCCGCCTGGGTTTTGGTAGTGCGGGCTGGCCGCTGCGGCTGGGTTTATCGGAGGCGGGTCGGGTCTACGCGCGCGTGGTTTGGGTGTGGTGGATGTTGGAGTTTGAGTTGGGTAGTGCGCGTTGTTGTTTGTGTTGGTAGTCACTATTGTTGGTTTCTGGAGTGCTGGTTGGGTTGCCGTGGTTGAGACGTCGGGCCAAGTAGAGCTGTGCTGGTGTTGAGGCGGGAGATGGGGAGGCGGGGCCATGTACATCGGGATCACCGCGCCGGGTGGGTTGAAGATCGGACCTGGGAACGGACCCCATCCGGGTAGCTGTTGCCGTATGAGAATGAGTTATGCCCGAGTATATATATTGAGTGTAGGGGAATGGGAAACTTAACTGGAGGGAGAGACGGGAGGATCGAGTAGTATCCCGGGTTGGGTTGTTTGGGCGGCGATGGCGGTCCATTCTGGTTCTGATTAGGATTGGTGTCGGGTGACTTGGAGAGGTTGGCAGGAGAGGCTGTAGCCGGCGTCGTCGTCGAGTTCTACCGAGAGTATGAATCAATGATCAGTATACATGTTTGGATCCCGCCACTTGTCTCAACACAAGCACCGTGCGCCACTCGACTGCCGCACGCCTCGGAAAAATCGACAAGCGACAACAAATGCTTGCGCCTCCCTCCATCCCTCCAACAAACTCCCTTTTCAAATATTTACAACACAACGATGACTCACATTATTCGACGCCAAAGCAGGATCGATCGCAAACGGCGCACCGCTCATCGTGGACGAAACAATTGGCCGTTGCAGAAAACCAAAACCCAAGCAAGAGGGCGTATGACTAATGATCAGCTAACACTTGGTCCGTGCGTCCGGTCACCCGGATAAATCGGACGTCATGATTGGTTATTGTACAGCCACTGGCGGTTGAGCGGGGAAGAAAACGTTTGATGGAGTAGATCGCCCAAACGGGCAACTGCGCCCATCGCGTGATTTGATCTCTTTTTTTTTGTGCATGGGCGGTTGTTGCGGGGAGAGAGCCCGCGGGCGGGATGAGCTTGGGCGTTTTGCAGCAGAGATCGGGCCGTCATGCAACCGGAGCGGTGAGCGGTGAATGTTTCAGCCGCTCAGCTCGCTTCAAGCCATCTCGGCCCCGGCACAAAAAACCACGAGCGGAGTTTCCCCTCGCTTGGTCCATCCGCATATACCCCGACCGGACAATCCCAGATCGACCACACTTCCACGAGTACCTCTTGGTCCCGTAAAAATGGAGGATCGCATCGCACTTTTCCGCACCAACCAGCGTGACCTCGGTCATGGGCCCTCGACCGACAACGCTCTTCCGCGCTATGGACAAAAAGGCAAATTAAAGATCGACGCCACACCATGCGGGCGATTAACGTTTTAGAGTGGGCTTTTTTGGTGCGCCACCCAAGGGGGGAAATTTATCGGAGTTTTTCTGTTTTTGGGTGGTGACGACAATGGCAACTGCGGATGAGATAAGGGGTACGTTACGGGACGAATGAATGAGTGTATGCGCCGCGCCAGGCCCGGACACGCTTACCCCTGACCCAGGGGCGCTCGATCAACACGCCCCGCCCGTGATGCCCGAACCAGTCTATCCCTTTGACTTTATATATCCTTTTTACTTTTTTAATTCACAATCTCGGGCACCAGCCCATTATAGCACTCTTCCTTTAAATCATTTCGGCCCCCATCCGGTGGAGATAACACGCAACACAGCCTCGGCCATCGGCGAACCGCCGAGACGCCGATGGGGAGATGCAATTTTAATATCACTGAAACCACAAAAGCTGCGTCAGGTCGGTGATCGCGAGGACCCCGGAATTGGTCCTGGGGTTTCCGCTATAAAAGACCCGTGCTGATCGGGCTGGGAGTATTCCTTCCCTCCCCCCCTCCCCATCTTTCTTGTTTCCAGCGCTTATGGGTCCTGGGGACGACCTCGCCCTTGGTTCGAGGCCTTTGCATCGGGGAAGTGGGTGTCATGAGTGTCGGAGGCGTAAACTGGTGAGGTCTCAGTTGTCATAATAATTGAATATAGGATTTTAACTTGTAATAAATTAGAAATGCAGTGGGACAAAACCGACGTGCGACCGGTGCGTCCGCTCGGGTACCCAATGCGTCTACGATCCAGTCGAAAAGAGCAAAGTCGCACTGTTGAGAGATGAAGTCCTTATGCTGCGTCAAAAAGTCAAAACGCTCGAAGCGCAAATCACGTCTCCTCCTCCCTCTAGTCTGTCGACTTCCAACACGGCGAGCCGCCGGGGCTCACACGAGCCCACTCCTCGTCTCGTCCCTACGCCCCCTGCGCATGTTCTCTCTACTACGCCCCCTCGTGTACCGGCTCGTCTCGTCCCGACGCCTCCAGCAATGTGGCGTGCGCCCCTGTCAAAAGAAGACCAGGTCGAACTGTGAGAGTCTATTTTCTCCTTATTATTTCACATGTCTAGTATCCTGACAGTTGTCTGTGATTGTTGCGTCATGATGTGGGGGAATTTAGCATGGACAGGTTTATTGCGGTTCAGCATATCGCGAATGAGTACGTCTCTTTCTCGCGCGAGGGTACGTTCTAGTCTTTCTATCTCCGAAGAACCTGGTTTTACGTTGGCGGAAAGGAACAGGCCAACAACAAGACCTCCAAGCGTCCAAAACGTCCGCATACCTGCTCGCCTCTCATTTCTCACCTATCCCATCCCCATCCATCCCAACCTCACTCTCCCTCCCGCCCACTCAAACCCTACTCGACTGGTCCAGACTCTCGATCGACGAATCCATTCGCCTGGCGGGGCAAACCCAGCCTACGCATTCTGCTCCGTTGGTCCTGGATGCGATCCACGCGTCGAGCTTGTTGGCCTGTTGGATGATGGTGAATGCAAGGTTGATGGAGTGTCAGCAGGCGTTGTTTTCGGCTGCCAAGCTGGGTGAGTGCTAGTGGTGTTTTGCTGTTGTGGAATGTTCGTTCTTCTGTTGGGTGCGGGCGGAATGTTCTTCTTTGGATGGGTAAGGGGAAGGAAGGAAGGAAGGGGAGATTTGGCGTGAGGAGGGGAAGAGCGGGGGTAGAGCGGGTTTCTTTTTTTGAGGTGTGGGGCAGGGGTGGTTGCGTCATGGATCGTGGGGTTTGGGTAAACCTTGACGCTCCTACTCGTGAATCTCTTGTCTTCCCCTACATTCCCCCAGCTTCCACCCTCTACTCCTTCTCCTGTCCACTCTAAAATAACTTCTAACCGATTCCCACAATCCAATTAATCATTCTAACACCTCCAATGTCCAGCAATTCTCTCAGGTCTCCACAAAATCCGGTCTCTCACCCTCCCACTCGACTCCAAAACGTCACCGTTGACCGACGATGCCCCGCCCTCAATGGTCGCTCGCCCCACAAACTCTACAGACGTGAAATACCGAGTCGGAATCTTCTGGCAGTTGTTATGTCTGGGTGAGTCGGATTGGGGACATGTTAGGGTTTGACGCTCATGGATTTGTTTTCACTTTGGAATATTCTATTTCTTGGCTGCTCATCGGCAAACTCTGTGCTGCTTATTCTCTTATTCGGCCGTTGGGGTGCCCATCGCCATTTTACTTCGGCAAACTGGTGCCTATCATCATCATATTCGGCCTTCGGCAACTGGTGTCCATTTTACACTCGGCACACTTCCTGCTCATCCTTTCGACTAAACGATTTTTGAAATGCTTCTGCTTTATTTCGTGACTCTTGCGTTCTGACGCTCATCGTCACTTTGATTGCTCGTTTCTTGTCTACTTGGGATTGCTGAACGGGGGTTCTGACGCTGGGTGACTCGGCTCGGCTCGACTCGACATGGCTGTTCTTATTCCTTGGCGACTTTTTACCGCCCGTACTGTGCTTTCATCGCCTACATCGTTTCTTGTAACATTACCGCCCACTTACTATTCTGGACGGCTTTACCACCTCGCCGTTCTTGCGGCGGTCTTTCATCTCTTGGCCTTGATCTTGCCGCTCATGCGTGGGGATCTGACTTCTGCTCGATGGGGATTCGGTATCCCCGCATCTGATACGACCAACTTCTGCTGCGAAAACCCACCACGGACTAACACCGCCGCTATTACGGGACTTGACGCGAATCTGGTATAACCGTTCGCCGGCTGTAGACTACACGGCGGCAATCATCATGGGTGACGTCTCGGTCTCTCTACCCTGGGAAGACTGCCCGAGCGAGGTCCAGGTGGAGACGGTGTGGCCGATGTTTGAAGTAAATTGTTCACCAAGCAAGGTACGTCATGTTTGTTCCTTGCTGTTCATCCTTCTTCCTTCTCGGGTTGCTCCAACCACCGTCCGTCCCTTGTTCCTTTGGATTCTTGTGGTTCTTGTTGCGCCTCATCCTTCTTGGACTCCTTTAAACCCTCAATCTTCCCATCGTCCCTCGTTCTTTCCCCTCTCCAACGGTATTCTATTCCCGTTTCCAATTCTATCCACGTTCAACTCTTCGTCTGTGCTGTGCTGTGCGCAAAAACTGAATCTGATCGCACGTTGATCGGGCAGGCAGGACCAGGGTCGATCGCCTCGTTGTTTAGATCCGAACGAACCCGAGCGCCCAGTCCCAAACCCGTGGGCCCGATCGACGCAGGTGCTTTGCGCGCCCAAGCCATCGTCCTACTCGAACGAGCCGTGCGCGTGAGTGCGCTCTGGCGTCGCAACCGGTCGCGCTCGCCCAGTCCCGCTTCGCCTCGTTCACCTACGACTGCTACGACGACGACTACCTCGGCTCGTTCGAATTCTAATTCTCCGTCCGACGAGGCTATTCGCAAGGCGATTCAAGAGACCGATTGGGCGATCTCGAGCGTGTTGGAGCAGATCCCGCTTGGTGCTGGCAAGACGGCTTGTTTGTTACCTCATACGCTGCTCCTATGTGCTCGTGTGAGGTTGCACGAGACGCGCGCTGAGGAGGGAGATCGGGTTTCGCAAATGATATGGGTGCAGAGTGCGGTGGCGATTGTGAGATTGTTGGATGGGGTTGAAGGTGCGGACGTCAAGTGGCCGGATTTGTTGCTTGCTGTGAGTCTCTCGTTCGATCTTGGCTTGGCGGGTGATGCTGATACGGGAGCGGGGGAAGTACTCGTGGCTGGCCTCGCATATGGTTTTGTTGCATGAACACACGTATGTGCCGTACCGTCCCAACTCGGAGCATGCGATCAAGATTCGTGCGGATCTGGACAAGTTGAAGAAACTTTTGGATGGGTTGAGTGCGCGTATGCCAATTGTCGGTACGTTCCCCCGTCCTTCTATGCCTCGACGTCTAGTGATGATCCCGACCGACAGCAACCATGTATAAAACCGCCGTCGATCAGTTCCATGCTCAACGCAAGCTCTCGAACGACGTAAAGATGGAAGTAGACGAGCTCGCCGGGGATCACGATTGACGGTGACGCGCCCTTTTACTTTTCGATTTTAGTCTATACCCCTGCTCAACGGCTTCTCATTTCTCTTCTCCGTTTTCGTTTTCTCTCCCTTCGCCGTTGGTTGGGCCGTTCCTTTACGTTATCCTTATACTCGTGCCGACGGGATTATATGTTGAATGTTCGTCCTTTTTTTCGCTAGTGATTTGGTTTGGACGATTATGCTTATGGATTTTCTTTCTCTTTCTCTTTTCTTTTTCTTCCGTTTTTTTTTGATGTGGCTGTAGTTGTATGTGCTGCGACTCCGGGGGTGTGCGTTACTAATGCTCCCTCTTCCACGGCGATCCTCAACCACCCTCATTTACCCGGCCACCACCACTGCTTTCATTCGACGACCATCACTCTCTTACGTCCCAACTACGTCGTTTTAATCCTCAAATCTGCCACTAACCTCTTTGCCCGACACAAAAACCCTAACAGACCCCGTACAGAGCCACCGCTGGTGTGAATCTCTACGTCGTCGGCATAACAGAAATCTTGGACTCCTGACGTCCTATAGGTCAGAAGGGTCCTAGATTTTTTGGGTATGCATGGGGGCATAGAGGTTCATTCCTGCTTTGACAATTTAATGAATGATGAAACAAATTTGGTAGATTGGGGAGATGATAGCTTGGACAGGTGCGATGACGGTTTACGATGATGATGGCTTGTGTGTTTCAGTGCTGCGATATGGAATGACTTGATATGATACTCTATAAACGAATGTATATGATGGCTTGCTATATGATGCTATGTGATTTCTGTTGCGCGCTTAAAGCCTTTGCGTGGATACTTCTGAGCAACTGACCCTGCTGCGCAGAGATATTATTCAGCCTTCTCATGTGTTTGGCTAAGAGTAACAGTGGCTATTGAATATCGCCAAAAACGCTGTGTCTATACCTAT
>WSTJ01000374.1:0-27243 GCA_019623705.1 Ceratobasidium sp. 428 | reverse complement strand
TCAAGCGCTGCTGAGTTTTAACTGAGCTCGGCGCTCGCGATACGGTATCGTACCGTATCGTATCGTTCGCAACGCTACTTCCATCTCTCCGCGGATCAAACAAGCGCTAACACGCATGTCTGATCTAATCTCCTTGCCCACCCTACCACCACCTCGAGGTTATCACTACAAATTGTAACATACTTTCATGAGTTCCAAGAAATCAACCCGTGTCAAAACCCGTCAGTTCCTCAAAGACACCGGCGAAGCATTCCAGGATATCTTCCGGTCCCGGTCCCCTGCATCCTCCTCGTCGAGCGCTGTTCAGCCAGATAAAGGCGCTCCTACTCCTAATACAGCGGACTCTACACCCACTATTATTCAAGGTCTTCCGATAGATAAACCACTAGGAGACATCAATGTGACCGCCAGCACAACAATTTTGGAGCAACATTCTACTCGTTCGCCCACCTTAGAACTAACACCCACTCACGAACTACTAGCCACCGAATCGTTAGAAACACCTGGGGGTTTATCTCTCCAAAACTCCATAATAAATGCTAGCCGGTCATTTTTCACGCTTCCCTCTGCTCCTCCAACCACCGAAGAATCTCCATTGCCAGGGGTGGGACAGGACACATCATCATCGCAGGGTGCAGTTGTGACTGGGATGCCGTCCAACCCCGACGTTGTTGTGCACGCGCCTGAGCCTAGCTCCAGTGGCTATCAGGCTAAGGACACCACCTCGGCTATCCTCAGATCATCACTCAATGCGCTAGGCAAGTGCGCAGGTGTAGTGCCGACCTTCAAATCCGTCGTGGATATACTAACTGACTGCGTTGATAACATACCAGTGTGTGTAGTTACCGATTGTCAGCTAATGAGACTAAACAACCTACTCAGGCAGCGGCTAAGAACCATAAGAGCTACCAAGTTTTCGTTGGGAACATTACGACCACGATCAACTCACTCGAAGTCCACCTCAGCCAAGTCAACTCTACTCAAATGTCCGAGTCAATTAGAAACGTAATTGGGTATGCCGATCAAGCATACATAGCGAGATAGAAATGTTGATTAATATGCAGAGCGTTAACGGAAGTAGTTAATCGGATCAAAGAGACACAAGCACGCACCACATTGGGGACCTACGTCGAGGTGGAACGGGATATTGACGACCTGATTAATCACTATCGTCAGGTGGATGCAATACTTCGCCAGTTGCAGGTGAGTATAAACATTTAGCTAAACTCGTGTTTCTGCTGATAATGAGGGAGAGCGATTCGATATTGAGTATCTGGAGAACTACGAACGAGAGCTTAGCTATAGCAAACGAAAGCTTGGCTGTGAGTCCACTACCTGTATTGGCAGGAAGGTTTAGTTTCATAGGGTATCTCGCCTGACTAGGACGCCCGACTTGAAAAACTTAGCCCCGTGAAGATGGCATTCTATGACTCCAACATCGCCCCACAGCTTGGTCGCGGCGGCTGTACTCCGAACACCCGCCAGACTATCTTAGAGGGACTCCAAGATTGGGCAAGTAATCCATGTAGCTCCAAGGTGTACTGGATGAACGGCATGGCAGGCACCGGCAAGACTACGATAGCATATAGCTTCTGTAGCAGACTCGAGGCATCTTACCAACTCGCTGCAAGCTTCTTCTGCTCCCGTTCCTTTCCGGATTGTCAAGACGTGACCCGGATTGCACCGACGATTATGTACTACCTTGCTCTTCGCTTTCGACCGGTCAAGGATGTCCTCTCTCGAGTGCTTGGGCACGACCCCACAATCGGCGCTCGTGGCATAACAACACAGGTCGAGAAGCTCATCAGTAGTCCGCTCCAGGAGGCCAAAAATCTATTGCCTGACGGACTTCCCGTGGTGGTGATTGACGCCCTAGACGAGTGCTCAAGCCCCGATAACACCCGACTTTTTCTCAGCTCGCTGTTACGTGTTGCCGAAGGCCTACCGATCAAATTCTTCCTGACTTGTCGACCCGATAGTACCCTTTTAGATCAGTTGTCCTCTGGCGACAATTTCTTGCATTCCCTGCTCCACTTACATAACATCGAGCAATCCCTTGTACAAGCCGATATCAAAACATACCTCCGAACAGAGCTGCAGCCTCTGCTCGTGTCAGAGAACCATCTATTCCAACTCAGCATGCAATCCGGGAAGCTATTCATCCATGCTGCAACAGCTGTGAGATATGTTCAACTGGGTAAATCTACTATCAACCACCGGAGACGCTTGGAAGTCATACTGGGGATTAGCTCAAGCTCGAGTGACAAACCACACGAACCGCTAGATGCACTATACACGACAATACTATCGAACGCATTAGAAGACCAGGACCTAGAGACTTGGGATAGAGAGAACATCGAGCTATTGTTGCACACAGTTGTCTGTGCAAGAGAGCCACTGTCAATCGAGAGTCTGACTTGTTTCTTGAAGTTTCAGGATACCGACGAGGCTCTTCGAGCGATCGAGCCATTACGATCTGTGCTATATGTGGACGATCTTAGCGGACTTGTTTCAACTCTGCACACCTCATTCTCTGACTATATGCTCGCTTCCAATCGATCCTCCCGATTCCCCTGGGATCAGGCTAAGCATCACGTGTTACTATCTCAACGATGCTTTGAGACAATGAGCAACATGCTGTGCTTCAACATCTGTAGTCTCGGCTCGTCTTACGTGCTCGACAGAGACATACCTGATCTGACTAGTCGCATAAAAGAATCGATTCCCCCTCATTTGTTCTATGCGTGTCAATACTGGAGCGACCATTTGGCTCTTACCACTGATTCAAGCGTAGTATTAGCCCTCGTCTCCGAGTTCTTGGCTCGTCAGGTTTTGTTCTGGACCGAGGTCATGAATCTGAAACAAGCAACGAGAGCTGGGGTGACTATACTCGCAAACACCTATCAATGGATGAAGGTGAGCGCCAGGGGTGGGAATAGAATTAATTCATGAACACGAGTGTAGAATTCAGGTATGTCGGCAGAGCTTCATGGAATTTGTCAAGACGCCCAGAAGTTTATCACTGTCATTGGTGCAAGCCCTGTGAGCCGGTGCACGCCTCACATCTACCTCTCTGTGTTAGCAGCCTGGGACAGGTCTGAGCCGATGTGGATGTACTACGGGAAGCGAATGCAAAAGCTAGTGCGGGCGACTGGGACAGCGATAGACAACCGGGAGTCCGCAGGGCTGACAGTCTGGCAATACAAGGCTTCAGTCTTTTCTGTTTCCGTATCTCCTAATGGTCGTTGGGTTGCTTCTGGATCTTTTGATCACACCGTCTGCATTTGGGATGTCCATAATGGCAAAACTGTAGTCGGCCCACTCCAAGGTCATACAGGGAGCGTGAACTGTGTTGCGTTCTCGCCTGACGGTGCTCATGTTGCGTCTGGGTCTGATGACCAGACTGTTCATATATGGGACTCGAAAACAGGGCGGCTTGTGCTTGGTCCGTTTGTGGGACATACAGGCATTATTTATTCGGTAGCCTTTTCCCCTCGTGAACCCCACGTCGCCTCCAGCTCCGGTGATACCACCGTGCGGATCTGGGATCTTGATACTGGAGGGAGAGTCGTTCGCGTATTTCATGGGCACGAAAGTGCGGCTACATCTGTAGCGTATTCACCAAACGGCGAGAACATTGCCTCAGGCTCGAGAGATGGCAGCATCTGCATCTGGGATACACGAACCGGACACCTCAAGCTCGGCCCGCTTAATAGATATACTAATCCGATTTGGTCTGTCAAGTATTCTCCAGACGGCAGTCGCATCATCTCTGGATCTAGCGATTGCACCATCCGATTCTGGAGCTCACACTCTGGGGATCTGATAGGTGGTCCGTATCAGGGACATACCGAGAAGGTTTTATCTGTGGCATACTCTCCTGACGGCGCTCACATAGTCTCGAGCTCGGAAGATCACACGATCCGCATCCGGGACGCACAGACTGGCGAGACAGTCGCTGGTCCGCTCAGGGGACATACCGAGGAGGTGTATACGGCTGTTTACATGCCTGACGGTAATCGCATTGTGTCTTGCTCAGTTGATAACACAATCCGTATCTGGGACGCTCGGAGTAGACCCACTCGATCCAGTCCGTCTGAGGGGCATACCGCAGCGGTTCAGTCGGTTGCGTTCTCGCCCGATGGCAGTCGGATTGTATCTGGCTCTGATGATCATACGGTGTGTATTTGGGATGCGCAGACCGGGAGGAGGTTGGTCGGTCCGTTCATAGGACATACCTCGTACGTCAACTCTGTGGCGTTCTCGCCCAGTGGTGACCGCGTTGCCTCGGCTTCCTCGGATCATACCATTCGAGTATGGGATGCGCATACTGGAGCGACGCTCGATGGGCCGTTCGAAGGACATACCGATGACGTCGCATCTATTGCATTCTCACCTGACGGTCGTCACCTCGCTTCTGGATCTGTTGACCGCACTGTCCGTGTGTGGGATACTCAAAGCTGGAATATGTCCGCTGGCCCATTCCAGGGACACGTAGGCTGGGTTTTCTCGGTTGCATACTCGCCGGATGGTGGACATATTGTTTCTGGCTCTGGTTATTCTACCCTCCGAATCTGGGACATTCAGACTGGTGCTAATTTGGCGGGTCTCTTCAAAGGGCATACTCAGCAGGTCAATTCAGTGTCGTATTCGCCTGACGGGCGCCGCGTCCTTTCTGGTTCTGATGATCATACGATTTGTATCTGGGATGCTGAAACTGGGCATTGTATACTTGGCCCATTAACAGGTCATAGCCAGGGTGTTTGGTCGGTCACGTGTTCTCCTGACGGCCGGCACTTTGTTTCTGGGTCTGAGGATCACACGATTCGTATCTGGCATGCAGAGACTGCAAAACCATTGACTGATCCAATCGGAGCACATACTCATTGGGTCAAGTCGGTTGCCTTTTCGCCTGACAGCCAGCTCCTCGCTTCATGCTCTCTCGATTCCACCATCCGAGTCTGGGACAAGCAGAAGTGTCTTGCTACCCCCGAGAACTCTGACTGCTGGGCCGTGGATGAGGATGGCTGGGTTGTTGGCCACGACTCATCCCTACTTTTCTGGGTCCCGTCGGACCTACGACCGATGCTGAAGTGGCCGCAGAACGTTACTCTCATTCACCAGTTTGGTAGTTTCGAGCTCGACTTCACCAACGCAGCGCTCGGTTCAAGGTGGACCAAGTGCTGGAAGTCTGAATGAGGTTTCCGAGGTGTTTGATCAATGTTTCTGGCGCATACATCCTGGAATACTGATATTTTTCCTTTGCCGCTTAGTGCCCCCCTGCTGTCTGCCAAGTCGATAGATCCTCAATGTATTGGTATAAGTAACACCTAGATGGTGCGTTAAGGATAACCCGGGTGCAAAGCGACCGTATCTCCAAACTTGTATCCTTTAATTCTCAGTGTGACAGTGTTACTTATAATGGCTATGATTGAATGAACCTTGAAGGTTTTGTGCTTAGGAACGCACAAGTAGTTCGAGCCTGCAGTCCTCGTAAGAAAGGATGTATGCGCTTGAATCTTGAGCTAAGTTGCTATCACTCAGAAGTTCATTGGGAAAAACACCCTGGCGAGTCATGAATGAGCGGTTCAGTTGACGCTGATTATGGTTTTTTCATGAGATAAAAGACCAAACCGAAAACGCTCGTCACTACGGAATGACGCGCCGTGGGTCAGGCGTTAAGCCAGAAGTAGTTCGCCGGAGACCCAAGTCTGTAACTGTAGCCAGCTTTTTGTATGTCTCAACTCTCATGCCAACGCTGCAAACACGCTCCTAGCCTGAGTTATTTCAGCGCTATATCACTAGAGTTACGCGCCGTGCTACGAGCCGCTTGTGAGCTTACGGCCCGCAGAACCGCAGTACTGGACACCGGGAGTCGAACGAAACCGAATTGGCTGACGTAATCGGCGTTAGCCTAAGTTTGTTCCTACCGATTTGTCTGCTAACCTACCGATGACCACAACACCCACCCCGACCATGAGCATATTCTCAACCACGCTCAGCGGCCATTCTAGATGCTTGGCGACATCTTCTATAACGACACAAACCTCATCAAGTATGTGCTCAATAATTCCAAAATGTGATGGAACTATACTCAGCCTAGGGTCATTCGGATGCGGTTGACGGCCTCTGGCACTTAGGATTCGGAGCTGCGAGTTGGCTGGGCGACTAGATGCAGGCCATTACGCGTCGATGGAAAACGTCACAACTAGTCACCTCTATTTCGGTGTCACAGCTGCGGTGATGGCGGTCTTATGGCGTTAGTAGTCTGTCTCGTATATTTCGGTGCCTACCGTCTTGACTTTGAAGACCCGCATTCGGGATGCCAAAGATTCTTGCTCGCACCTCTATGTTGCACGTGTCACTACGCCCCTTTAAATATCCCAATTTAGGTTGCTCGTGCTTTCCAATCTTCAGGTCTCAAGTGCTCTCCGTAGGCGTGTCTAGCCGTAATTCCACTATCACTTCTGCCAACGATCCAGCGGTCATCGAAATGGCTTTATGAATACCTCTTGCACAACTTCCATAACCCGACATCGTTTGACCTTGGACAAGTCACCTTCAATATGTCTTTTGCGGATTCGAAACAAACCCAACGTTCTGGTACGATACCCAATCCACCCTAGAGATAGGGATGCGAGATGGTGGGGATTATGATATTACAGTCTTGAATATACACAACCAAACTCTAGAGGCACACCCCTATTAAGTGTTTTAGCGAAGCCAAGAGATAAAATGTATGTATATGATAACATCTCGCTACTCCCACAATCATCTCTACTGAAATCCTTTCACTGCCTCGTGATAGGAGCGAATGCTTGGAAAACGAGCATTGTGTAACATGTGTAGCCGAAGCTAAACTATATATGTGAACCATGTGTTTTGTTGCAGTCCACGTTGTACCGTACGTGCATTAGTTGTACTATTCCGACTTACCAGGACATAATGTATGTATTTAATCGTGCACTCGTGGGGGACAAGGCTTTACCGGGGATGGGTTCACTGATGTGCGATAGAAAAAATGATTTTGCTCGAAAAACAAACGCCTCGTGGCCATTCCGATGCCGCCGGCATTGCAATACGTCATCCAGGAACGTGTTTGCTGAAACACCCAGTTCAAAAATACAGATGGGCGGAGGCGAGGCGCAGTCGGCCCTCTCGGATCTTGTTCTTGTTCACGACCTCGTTCCTCTCACGACCTCTTCACGATGCGTTTTATGATTTCTGTAGGGTTTGCTTTCGCGTCGGTCACTATGGCGCTCAGTGTGCCTCGACGGCCTCTGGTGGGAAGACAGGCTAATGATAATGTTGTTTATGTGACAGAGTGAGTGAAACTGGAGTATATTGTAGGTTTATTGAGTTGATGAGCCTGTTGCGTTAGTCCTCAAACTTGTATGCCCCCAACTGATCCACTCGTTCCTTAATCCTGACACGCTATATCAGTCTGCATGATTGTACCACGTTATGCTCATACCAACGTCGGAGACTCCGAGTATCCCGTGCGCCTAAAAGTATAGCTAGCGTTCGACCATTGACGTTTGCGACTACAGGGCGGGATGCAAACGTACTGCTCGCCGAATGGACGCTTTGACAATTCGTCGCAAGGAATACTGCCCATTGATTTTTGGAGCAACGTGAGAGTCGTTATTTGTGGTTCTTCTACTCAGCGTAACACCAATGATGCTAGGTTGAGATGTCAACGGTGCCGGGCATAAACGGAGCACGCCGAGTCCAACGTAAGCATGCTTATAGACATCTCACCTCATGACTGAATTGATGACATTGTGATTGGTTTTTTTAGTTACTGGATGCATTAGACCTGAGACTTCGACCCAGCTAAACGTAGGAGACGGTGGAGGACAGTACGATTCGAGTGGTGGAGAGGGTGGGTTGGGTAATCCTCAAGGAAGCGTTTGCCTTGGGTATGTATAGCTATACTATCGCGTTGAGCCCGTCCCACTAATGATGTTTTATAACTAGGTACAATCACTATGTTGAACTGATCGAGCCTGCTGGACTACGAGCGTGTATACGGTGCTGCGATGATCCAGCGGATTGTAATGTTACGAAAGGTGAGTCGGTTCGCTCAGTAGAATTTTAATGCTCGCTTATCGCCTTCTGTGATAGATACCCAAGGGTGTCAGACTGTGATTCCGGGGAACTACTTCGATTGCACTGGTTAGCGCTTCGAGAGTGAGGATGTGCGTGGTTTCCGAGGCTATAAAGCTTCCTGGACTGAAGGGGGAGAATTTTCCGCATAGACTTACTTATACCGTGTTTTGTATTGAGGTTATATTTTCTGGTATCGGACTCACTTTGTTTCTCACTCCATCATGGGCTTTATAGAATGATTAATTCATTAGTATAGTTTTCTCCCTTGAACAAACCTCTTCGCGACACACTGGGAATATTGTGCTTGTTGGCTCATGCCGAGTCGGTAACTGTATATTGGCTTTTGAAGCATATACCGAGTTCTAGACTTGTAATATTCTCCCAGGGTCGTGGTGTAACAACAACAGGTCTTGTAGCCACGGCGCTTATGGTGGGTCATCCCTGTGAGTAAATCATCAATCATCACACCGGCTGAACTGGGCCACCACTCCTAGAACACCTCGAACCTAGCTTTCACGCTTCCAAGGCTTCTTAGTGTATATTTGAATAATCGCTTATTTACTTGGAAATCTTGTTCAGGACAATTGTGCTGAGTTCTCTAAGTGTCGCTTGTCTTGTTTATGGCACTCAAGTGTCTCGCAAAACGTCTATGAACCTCGAACCAAGTCACCTGAGTTTTGTTTTCTTCCATGCTTCACTCTGAAATCTTCAATCTAGCTGTCGACCATTGGCTTTTCTTGATATAATTATCTGATCTGGGCTTGCTGAGGTTTTTCTCACCCCATGCTCGCTGGCAAGGCAGAAGGTCACATACATACTTCTCGTTAACACCTGGTAATACTTATCCGAACTGGTTAGGTCTTGGACTCCTTCAGTGGCTTCTTCGCTCGATGGCCCTAGAAATGCTTATTGTTCGAGCGATTGTTCTACAAGTGTGCCTGGGGCTCTTAGATGTGTGTATATCTTCCTCGTGGCAAAGCTCTAACGTCCTCTGGACTCGAACGCATCTACACCGTTAATCTACAGCGCATTCATCAGGGCGCAAATCGATTTCAAAAGTCTACTCATCTACGTGATGCCTCTCGTTCCTTGGCTGAGATATGAATCTAGACTACCCACGCGAAAGAAGTTTTGTTCAGCGTGCGGGTTTTCTTTCGGTAACCGAAATAACAACTCCCTCGTGCTGTATCCTCAATCTGCTGCAGCGCGGGCTGATACAACATAAACGGCCTGCAGGGTTGCTGGCAAAACAAAAAAATCTGGACACACAGGGGATCGAACCCTGGGCCGCCTCAAATCGCGTGACACCATTACTGATGTGACTGCAAATGAGGCGTGATACCACTACACCATATGCCCTTGCCTTTTGAGGGGTGCTGTGCTTCTTGATCTGCATGGCTTCATGCCATGCTCATCTGACCATGATTATTGCTGGGAGCCGGATCCGGAGCTCGCTATCTCCAGTACCCGACCACGACCACCTCCCGAGCCTCGCGGTAATACATCCCACTACGATGCTCTCGCAATCTATGAGACGTCTTGCATATCCTACTCCACGGCTCTTCCGAACTTATGCAACTCCAGCTGGGGGATCCCATACACTGCTTTTTCTAGAGCACACGAATGGCAGCGTAGACGCAGCGTCGCTCTCAGCACTTACAGCCGCAAAACAGCTCAATGGCAAAGTCACAGCTCTAGTTGTTGGAGGTGAAGAAGGGGAGGTCCAAAAGGTTGTCGATGAAGCCAAAAAGTAATGTAGTATTGGTGGATCTCGATCTGAGCGGCTTGCTGACCATACTGCAGGCTCGATGGTGTCTCAAACGTTCTTTTTACAGCCTCTTCAACTTATAAAAACCTCCTTCCCGAACACCTCACACCCTTGCTAAAATCTTCCATACAATCTGGCTCCTACACGCACCTCGCAGCCGCCCACTCGACCTTGGCCAAATCCCTCCTCCCACGAGTCGCCGCACAACTCGACGTCCCAGCTGTATCAGACGTAACATCCGTCACTCCCTCGGAAGACGGCGCAACAACATTCACCCGACCGATCTACGCCGGAAACGCGATCGCAACCGTCAAAGCCCCCGCCTCGCTCTCGCCCAAAATATTCACAGCACGCGCAACGGCTTTCGCCAAAGCCGCGTCTTCGGGTTCGGGCGTTGAGGCTAGCAAAGTGGACGACACGCCTCCGGTCAAGGGGACGGAACACATCGAGACCAAGATTGCGCAATCGGATAGACCCGATCTGGCGGTCGCGGGCCGAGTCGTGTCTGGAGGACGAGCGTTGAAGGATGCGGAGACGTTTAAAAAGGTGATTGATCCGCTGGCGGACGTGTTGGGTGCTGCGGTTGGTGCGAGTCGGGCTGCTGTCGATGCGGGATACGTCGATAATTCGTTGCAGGTGAGCCATACAGTTATGTTTCAGTCTAAGGCTGGTCTAATGGTTTGGGATGAATTAGGTCGGACAAACAGGCAAGGTCGTTGCGCCAGAGTTGTACATTGCTGTCGGAATTAGCGGGGCGATCCAACATTTAGCTGGGATGAAAGACTCGAAGATGATTGTGGCTATCAATAAGGTACGATATTTGCGTTTGTCCAGCTCTCTACCATACCATAGCTCCCCTCTGTTCGTTTGCCTTCCCGATTTCGTCACATCCATTTTGTTTTTGTTTTTATCCAACCATTTTCGACTCACACATGAATTCAACTAACATACCCCCGGCTCGGTTAGGATCCCGATGCGCCGATTCACCAGGTTGCGGATCTTGGCTACGTCGCGGACTTGTACGAAGCTGTTCCAGAGCTCGTTGAGAAGCTCAAGAAGTAGAGATTTGGATGAAGCGAGGCGAATGTGGTGTATTTAGTGGCTTAAAAATAAAACAGATAAACAGTGTGTTGATATGCGGTTCGTTGCTGGCTTAGGAAGCTGGTATCTGAACGGAATGAAGTAGAGGAAAATCGAGCTTGGGATGTTTCAATAATTTCAGTACGTGTTTGAAATGTAGTACGGCACGGTCAAACTCCGAAAAAGCTACCCGGTCTATCCTCGAGCGCTATACCTGCCTCATGCACAACAACCAACGACACCCTAAGCTCCCAAACAATCCTTAGTCCTGGATAGCCTTGATAACGACCGGAATCACGCCCCCAGTCGGCAAAGAATACGGCCGATGACCGAGAACTCGCAACGCAGTATTGATCGCGCCGCTGTGAGCCGTAACTGAAATGACTGAATTTTAAAAGTTGAGATTCGGATCTCATGCAAGTAGAGCTACAGGTGCTGCTCACAGGTATCGTGTTTCGATAATAAACGACCGAATATGGTATCTAACGCAGCTTTGAGTCGGATATCTGCTTCTTGGTCTGTTTCGCGGTGGTCGGCGGTCCAGAGTTCGTCCTAGGACAACAAATGCATCAAGGTGAATGTCCCGGTCGATGGTTCAAGCTATAAGGCTTACCTCTTCCGTAAATCCAGGTTCAATACAAAAATCAGAATAAGTTTTATGAATGTACTTCTTAGTCCGTCGTTTGTCGCAGGTATGCACGCCAATAACCTCTCGTAGACCCTATAAAACAGTCGACAGTTTGAGCATTGGCACCAGTTAGCGAAAACAGTAATGGAACTCGCCTCCATGACATATGGTTGCACGATATCGTGTCTACCCTTCACGTCCAACAATACCCCGGTAAATGTGATATCGAGAGTCGACGCGGCTCGGGACATGGGCGATGAGAAGAGTTTGGTTGGCTATCCGAACATTAAATCATCTACTCGGATAGAATATACTTGAGGAACGTACGAGGGGAACAGGATCCTTCTTGGCCAGCTCAGTCGCCCATGTGTTATGCGCGAGCTGAGCTTGCTGTTTGCCTAAATCCGTGAGCTCAGCGTCGGCTATCAAATGATTCGAATTTATGAGTATCAAAGTGATAACCCCACGAGAGAATCAGGCACGTACGACCCCAAGTCATGTTTCCATCTCCGTTCAGCTTGGACCAATAATCGTCCCACGCTTCAGTTCCATAAAACGATTCGGCGACATTATCTGTTTACGATGAAAGCCGTATACCAACGTTACTCATCACAAACACCGGGTGAAACGCAAGGACACTCACGCCATCCTTGACCATGCCGTCCAAACCAAAAGACAGCATATCTCACGTTTCTGGGTGCTTCGTCTTGCAGTTTGGAAATACTAGCTTTGAAGTCTGACCAGTATGTCTCTGAAGTGTTGGCTATCAAACTGAAGGCAGGGGGGTTGGGACCGATCTTTGCAGGATCTCTCGTGATGTCGGTTTGGACGAAGTATCCGGGGACAACCTAGAGAGAGGGTTGATTCGGCGAGTAAGTAAAGAGTAATATGATCTTTACCTGATAGCTGAACGTTTCTCCTTTGAAATCATCTGAACTGGCCTGAGCTGATGCTGCCATTATAGCCAAGAGTCCTGCGAGTCGAGTAAAACCTAGCATGTTCAGTACAAAGCCCGTCGAGGAAGAAGCTTTCCTCTCGGCTCACTACTTAAGAGAACCGAAACTAGAATAAATATCAAACAATCCGACTTCTGGTTCTTTGCATGTGGTGGGAAGGCGTCTGAGGTGACCCCGGACCGTCACGTGCGTTCTCTGATTGGCCAATCCTTGGCGCTTGCCAAGGAACGTGCTAGTCACAGACCACTTCACAGCGAGACAATCATCAATGTATTCTTCGAATTTCTTATACAACCCAAGTGCTAGAGTCAATATGAGAGAAACCGCGGAGACGAAACTTGTTTTCGGTGCCTGTCCTCTCCACTCATTTTGCCCTTATCACTTCCATAGTGGCTCGTCTTCGCCTCCTTCGGGTTGAGTTCCTGCCTGCTTGGTGTTCGTGACAGCCTCAAACTTATGTTGGGATTTGACAAGTTCTTCGACGCATTTAGTTACGGTTCCCTCATCCGTAAGCTTGTATGCCACGAAAACCTTCAAGAGTGACTCGAGATACTTGCACACCTCCTTCCACTCCTCGTGACTGACTTCTCTCCAAGCTTCCAGCTCGACTTTGAGCTTGTTCCGAAGGCCTCGCACGTCGATATCACCCTGAACGATATATGTCTCATCTGTACCTAAACCTAGCAGTGAGTATGACGATCATGTCTACAAAAGTGCAATCTACCTTTGACGCGCCCAAGCTTGTCGCCTTCTAGAAGCTCAAAGGTCCCATCTTGGATCCACTTTGCTGCAGCGAAAGGTAGTCCTAAGTTGGGGATGAACCTAAACTAGTGAGTTAATAACAGAAGAGATTGTGAGTGTCTCAGTTTACGTACGTAACGGCCTCATTCTCATTGTCTTGATGACTTCTGTAAGTCGTTTCTCTGCCTTTGACTTTTTCTTCCGTATGCGAAGCGCCAACCTTGATTAAGAACGCATCCCCGGACACGCTTCCAAGAGCGTTTTCAAGCTTCCCGGTCTGGAACCAGATTAGTCACTCGTTCTAGGCGTCACTTGGTTGAAGACTCACCCTGAGTTTGTCGTTTATGGTTTGTATCGCGAAGTAAACGGGCATGATTGAATAGCTCTCGAGACCGGGAGCAACAGACAGGCTAGAAGTGACTAGAGAGCTGAAGTGGTTGGATACGAACCGACGAGCTTTTATACCGTGGCCAATTAACTCATGAAAGCGTCGCGGGTGGGTTCCCTCCGACCTAATGTCGGAGTACTAGAGTGTCAATCAGCGAAGCGTGCCTTCGGATTCGAGTAGCCGTCACGGAAGCCCGTGCCGACGAACAGCCGCAGCGGGTACTCTCTGAGTTTAGGCACCCATCAGCAATAAGACATACGGAGAAGAGCTCGCCGAAGCGGAATCGAGTCACCCGTACTAAATAGGTGCCAAAGTTGGACTACAAGTTCCGAGCGTTATTGATATCCGATTTCAAGTTGGAAAACAATGGTTGCGTTGTAGTGGTATTATAGTCCCTTACGCATCCGGTTAAGCTAGTAGTCGGTCGATAGGAGGCGTGGTCGGATTCTTTAGAAGCCTGAGCTGGTGCTGCCATTATATTAAGCCTAGAGTCCTGAGAGTCCAGCAAAACCTAGCATACTTAGTACGCAGTTTGCCGAGGGAAAGGCTCTCGCGGGAGCTCTTCGCTCGCTGCTTGTGTAAGGATATTGGAACCGGAATAAATATCAAACGAGTCGACTTCTGGTTCTTCGCATGTGGTGGTCATCGGCAAACCCGCCCGGGTCACGTGCGTTCTTTTTTTTTGGATACATATTTATTGTCACGTGCGTTCTTCCGTTGGCCAACCGCTGGCGCTTGCCAAGAAACGTGCACACTGAATCGTCAGCCAAACTGTTTTGGTATCGAGGAGAATTTGATCCAGTATCCACATACTTCCACCATGCATGATAGCCACCTTCTTGGTAGGTGCTCCTCGCAATCTTAACTTTCTGAATCACTCCAAACACTGAATCAACATACATGCTGCAGAATACAGTGCAGATTTAACTTTAAGCTCCTCGTCCCATATGAACGTAAGGTGCCCATCGCTCAAATTCCTCCACTCCTATCGCCTGACGCAAGTGCGCTGTTGCCTTGTGTAGGGACCATGCCGCTTTTCTACTGTCCGGCGTTTCGCTTTCAAGCAAACACTCATAAAAGTTCCCCGCAAGAATCGGAGCGTCCGCATCATGAATCGGCCACATCGTTGCTACAACGTTCGAGTATCCTGCTATCAGTAGACCTGCGGCTAAATGCAGCACCTCGTCTGGTAAACCCAACTCTCCCGTAGCCGTTTCGCAAGCGGACAAGAACGCAAGCTCGGCACCCTGAATTGGAGTTTGGTGTATCTCCGCCAAGCTGAGGTCCCGGTCATGCAGATGAAGTGCGCTGTTCAGTGGGTCCCAGAAGCTCTGAGATGCATGGCAAGCAAAATGAACCCAGCTATGATCAGACATTGCCTGCAACACGGACCCAACCAGGGCCTCTTCCCCGTCAAGTCTAGTACATCGAAAGCCGTTGAACTGTCTAGCCACTTGATCGAGTTCAACTTTCGTCCCAGGTAACGCACTGAGCTCGCGACTAGGGATGAATGACTCGTAGCCTATAGCTAAGATGCCCCTGAATTCGGAAGGGGCCGAGTTGGATTGATTGAGCGCGCTGAGGTTTGGTATGTACGAGATAGCGAGGTTAGATAGTACTGTCCTGATTGGTTGTAATCTCCAGCGGCGTGAATGGGTAAAAACGAAAAACGACTCGTGATGCACCACGTTATACGGGGGAGATCGTCCGCCGGCAAAACTTGCTATGGAAGGTTATATTAGTATGTCTCGCTAGTAAAGTAGTACAATATAGATTATTTCCCGCGATATTTAGCTGATGAAGAACTGGTTTCACGAGGTCATACCATAGCATAGAAAGTATGTCTTTGAACAAGACCCTTGGCTCGTCCCTTGGCTCCAACCATTTCGGACGGCGAGCGCTCCGCATAGAATGGATGTCTTCCAACTGTATGCGCGCAGAATCAAGTTTTTTGAGGCTGCACCCGTCGAGGGAAACTCTACTAAGTTCTGCAGTACCTGCTTGGATGACTATGGCATCGCATCCTAATCTATGTACGTTTACGATCGCAACTGCTCCATCTCGCACGTAGTCGACCAGCTGAGCGGCTTTTGGCGGGAGAAGAAAGTCGCTCATCCAGCAGCAGGCGTATTTCATCGATTAACCCCTCTCGTCTCTTGGTCCATTGACGATGCTGCCGTGCAGCCTCATGGGGCGTCTGAGCTCTGGTGGCAATCATCAAACCGCTGGAGGGCATAGGTAATGACGCCCGTTCGAGTAAATGAGACAAGCTTTGTAATTGCTTGGCTTGGTCCGGGTAACTAGACGCCAGGTTTTTGAATGGGGTGCGTAGCTGCACTAGTAGATTCCAGACAAAGCAACGCCCTTGCTCCAACCACTCCAACGCAAGATCGTATTTCTGGGAAGCTAAAGCAGCGGCCGCGGCTTCTGTGATGATGCCTCGCACGTCAGAGGTAATAAACTCGTATGGATGATGAACGGGTGCCCCAAGCCAAACAACTAATGGTAATAGTGTCATGGCATAAGTGTAAGCTTCAAGCCCAGGAAGCTTAAGCGGTGTACACCCAGAAGCCCAGTGTCGAGATGCTCGTATCCGGAGAGAAGGGCTGCCAGTCAGGTAGAGAGCGGCGGACTTGTAGAAGCCAATTGGTTCACATGCTTGTTCCAAAATGTTTGTTTGCTGGTAGGCCGCCCAATAGGTAAACCCAAGGTTGAGCAAAACCCACGACATCTCATCAGGACAGAGCGAAAGTGCACTCTGGAGACAACTAATCGATTTTTCGATATAATTTTCTCTGTCTTGGCCCAAAAAACACGTAATGTATGAGCCTGCGAGATTGTTCAAACGGCGTGCTTTTTCTGGGTGATCTTCTGGAGTAAGCAACACTGCCTTTTCGTGACAATCGATTGTCCGCTGCAGGTAGTCCTGTTCGCCCAGAGTCTTGAAAAACGGTTCATACGCAGCCCCGAGATTGGTCAAGTACCCCGCCCTATCGGGATGATCATCTGGACAAAGGAACAGAGCCTATTCGTTGCAGCTGACAGCATTTTTCAAGCATTCCGGTGTGTTTAACCGTTCAAATAGCTGCTGGTATGCGGTACCGAGGTTGTTTAGAGTGCCAGACTTTGCTTGATGATCATCCGGGATCAGTGAAACCGCGTGGCGGGGGTGGGTAACAGATTCTTCAATATATTCCAATACGCCGAGATGCGCGTACAGCAGCTGGTATGCCATACCTAGGTTTTCAAGCTGATGGGGCTCGTCCATTTTACTATCTTGAGTCAGCGAAATCGCCTCCTCCAAAGTATCGATTGTTTTGTCGCCATATTCCAATAAGCCAAGCTTCTCATACAGCAACTGGAGTAAGCGAGGACGCCTGTCGATAGCAGCCGACCGCGGCGTCGATGTGCTCTTGCTGACCTGAGCATTGAAAAAGTAGGATATATGCGTCACCAAGGTTACTGAGATAATCTGGAGCCCCTTCGGAAGTTTCTGGAGCAAGAGTTACGGCTTGTTCCAAAAACCGGATCGCATTCTCGAGGTCCGATTTTGAGCCCGAGCGCTGGAAAGAACGCTGATACGCATTTCCAAAATTGCTGAGGCATCCTGGCCTGCCTGGGTGACTCTCGGGGGTGAGTGAAAGGGCTCGTTCAAGATGACGGAGAGCAGAGTTGATATGCTCTTGGATACCAGTGCGCTCGAATAGTAGTCGGTAAGCATTGCCAAGGTTATTCAAGTGCACGAACATTTCCGGGTTATCATGGGGACAAAGTAAGAGAGCTTGCTCAATATAGTGAATCGCCTGATTAATATCGTCGAGTACTCCGCGGCGCCTGTATTGTGTATAGTGTGCGTTGCCAAGGTGGCTGAGATAAACGTGCTTGAGTGGATCATCATCTTGAGTCTGTGAGACTACCTGGTCGTAGAATCGGGTCGCTTGTTCAATATACCCTCGAGTGTCTAAACTGTCGAAAAGTAGCGGGGACTTGATGTCTAGGTTCGCAGAGTTTTTAAGCTCAGCTAGCTGTCTATTCTGGGACAAAAAGGCCTCTCCCTTGAGGTCACTTGCTTGGTGGAGAAACTTCTTTGTGCCAGTAAACTTGTAAAGTGCATAGTAGGCGCTCCCGAGATTGTAAAGGTATCCGTGATGGTCCCGGTGGTGAGGTGGCGTAAGCAAAGCTGCCTGTTCCAAGCACCGAATTGATTCGTCGATATGTGCACGGATTCTCGATTGAGCAAACAACCGTAGATACGCCATGCCAAGGTTATTTAGAGCTGCGGGTCGGTCGGGATGATCTTCAGGGAGCTTCAAGACAGCTTCCCCGCTATAGTCGATTGCTTTGTTTAAATCGTCCAATTCTTTTGTGAATTCGAATCGAGAGAGATGCGCGGCGCCAAGTCTTTTCAGCTACTCAAGCTCAGGAAGGTCGTTCTCGATAGCCAGTTGTAGTGCTCTAGTATCCCAAGGTATGATCTCATCAAGGTCATCCAATGAGTCTGACATATTTATCCCATAGTGAGTTCGAGAACCATGCCATAAAATCGAGAATACCTGGATTATTGTTTGTTTCGGACGAGTTTTCCCGGGGTTTATGTTTGGAAATATACACCTCGCCTTCTCCACGTTCTTGGAACCCTATGTGATCGTCCAATACGGGCTCCGATGTGGTAGGCGATTCGGTCCCGGCATCAAGCGTTAGAGTGTGGTTACTATCGTTGGCTGAAAGGTGTAAACCAGGAAAGGCGTTGTAATCACATTCCTATGTTCTCAATCAGATTCTCTTGATACCGTATATTATATATGCGAACCGCAGAATCAACTCACTTTAGACTCATACACTTGACCGTCATTAGTGGAAGCGACAAGGCTGCGGCTTGCAGCAGGCACCTATAGTACGTGAAACGAGAACGATTAATAACTATGATCCGCGAGGCGCTGCAGGTAGACTCACCGGTATATCCTCGGTGTCGAGAGCGTGTTGTTTTGGGGATGCCATGTTTACTGAAATCTTCGATAGCCCTCAGAGGGAGGTAAACGATATACGCTACGACTTTGGGCCTGGTTATATATTGTGGGAAAATGCGAGGCTAATGCTGTACGATTACAATCATACCTATCGGTTAGGTAGATTGCCCTGGAGCGCTCTATACCGGATCTGAAAGGACTGATCCTGTCATCCCTGCGTTGTGACCAGTGTTTTGAGACCTATCCTGAAGTTCTGCGAGTCACATGTCTTATGATATCGTATTTATGTCTAGTACGAACAGCATTAAACAGAGCACCGTGTGAAGAATAGAGCAGAATGTTAAACACACTGCTCATCCTGTATCATTGTAACCAGGCAGAAGTAGTGACCTGATTGGGTCACTCTCGGCGTCACGTTGAAGCCCGAGCGCTTATGCAGTGTGTTGATCCGAAGCTTGCTATCAACAAACTCAAATTATATGCGCGTTCAAACCAGTGCATTCAAGCTTCGAGCAGAACGCGAGACCCAGAGAAGTGGGCGATGTAGTTGGTTATTTTCCCACTCTTGAGTACCGATGACACCAACATTCCAACACAGTCGGATACACCGGGTCATGGAGCACTGCGTATTTCTCAACGAAACGCGAGGTCAGACAACGGAAGAGAGAGCTGTTTTACGAGCTTTGGTAGCAACCAACTACCAACGTCGCACAATGCCCCATTTTTTAACATTACGCATACACTAAGCTACGAATGCGAACTCAACGACAACCAAAAAGCAACAAGAAAACTGAATTCAATCCCAATACAGTCCACTCCCTAGCCAAAATGACTCTGCGCATTATGCCAAACGCTACTCAACAAGAACGCCTCGCTCAGCAACAGTTCGACTTCGTGGTCTGTCCAGGACTGAGTCGGGAGGGCTTGGAGGAACATGATTATACCCTAGGTCCACGCGTCAGTTGATGAGCGGGGAGCGTGGACGGTAGACGAACCTGGAAATCCATGCCCTTGAGTTTTTCGGACCATTTGACTAAAAACGCCGAGCAGACGTATAAATGGAACTGGGAGAACGAGTCTGTGCCTTCTGCCTAAATCGTAAATCAAAACCCCCTCCTCATGAACAACATACCAACGACGAGGAAAAAGAAATAACGCACAAGATACGTATCCCACATCCGAATCGTATTCTTCACGCTAATCTCCCTCATCAACAGACAATTCATCCATCTAAACGCGAACTGCATAAACTCGACGCTTTGGGATTCCAAATGCGCAGCCAGCGGAGCTATTTAATAAAACCCACACCACACCATTCAACATCCCACTCAAAAAAAAGAAAAAAGAAAACCAAACTCACCATCAATTCGTTTCACCAACTCAGCCATCCTCTTCACACTTCGATGTATCCCCGGCTGCTGAGAAATATAATTATCCTGGATCCCGTCCAACAATCGCGACAGACACCAAAACGAGTCGGCCTCGATCGCGTTGAGGATGTGTTCCGGGAGGTTGGAGGGGTCGTAGTTTTCTGGGTCCGCGTCTGCCCGTGTACAAAGGTATGGTACGTAAGTTGGGAGGTAGGTGAAAGGGGTGTGATGTGAACGCACCGATGTAGGCTGATAGGAATATTTGATAAAACGGCGTTGCGAGATCATTGATCCCCTGGACATACCCGCTCGCAGGATGTCGGATCGCCCAAACGTATAATATCCTTTCTAAACTCTATCACCATTATCCCACCCCCGCCCTCATCAATCAGCTTCCACCCCCTTCAAACCGACACATATCCACAGGCAGAAAAAACCTCACCTGATGCGTACCAGGCTCCATCCACAACCTCACACCAGGCCTCGTCCTCGGCACATCGATTTTAATCTGGTGCCATATTTGTTGGTCGAGGCCTTCGCGACCTCTGGCAAACGTTAACCTACACACAAACACATTTCTTCAGTTTCGACGAGGTTCCAAGAGTGTAGAAGGAGGGTGACGGATTTACTTGACCATATTCCTAAACTCCTCCCGCTTTCGTTGTAAAGTCTGTAACCGCGTCGACGAAGGTAGTGGGATGTATCCTAACAAGAGCGGCCAGACGATTGGACGGAGGTGCGGTGGAACGCCGCTCCAGGCCAGCTTTTTTAATTCCGCTACAATTATCACCAACCACCATCACACATCAACATTAACAACCCACACCCAACTCAACCTAACAAAAACTCACCCATATTAATATCCTCCTTGGACAAACACTCCACAAACTGCGAATGCCTCCTATTCGTACGTACGCTTCTCCCTCGGCTCAGTCCTCCTGTACCACTGCTAGATGATGAGGCCGGACGATCCTGGACGATCGATATTCGTTCGCGCCTCGATGGACTATCTGTAGGTCGTTCGGGTGATTTGACGTGTGAAGGGGATACGGTGCTAGTACTGGTGGATTGGCGGGACGGTTGGGGTTTGGTGTTGTACCCGGATTCGTGTCCGTAGGGATGGGCTCGGCGGAGAACGCTAAACGGGTCTACCAGGTAAATTAGGTAAATGATATTCAAGGTGATACGGAGAGAGAGAAGACGTACCAGCAACAATCGCATCCGCATCCTCTCTAATCGCCTCAACACCCTCCTTCTCCCTAAGCACCGGCTCCTCCTCCTCCTCCTCTACAACCTCTCTAACCACACTCGCCCTCTTGCTCTTGCCCTTTTCATCCTCACTCCCACCACTCGCTCTCGCTCTAACAAACTCCAACGTCCCTCTCCTCCCACCCACCTCCTTCTCCCGTCCCCTCCCACTCCCATCCGGATCAACATCCACATCCAAATCCCCAACAACCATCATCGCATCCGCATCACTCCCTCCTTCCTCATCATCGTCATCCGAATCCGGCGCGTCGGGCATCATCCCGCCGAAATCGACCGACCCGGTAGCAGACATTTCCCATCGTCTGTATCCTTCTTTTTCGTGCTCGACGGCTTCGGGTCCTCCTTTTCCTTTATTATTGTTGTTGGTGTTGTGGCCTTTGATGAACATCCATCCTCGACCTTTTGCCCCCGGTGGACTGGACACTTCGACGCTGTTTCGGCTTTCATCGTCGGTTGTGGTAGCTGTGGTCGTTGCTCCCTCGCCAATAGACGCCGTCTCGGGCTCCGCGTGTAGTACTACGTTGTTCAATTCCGTCGTTGGAGGGTACGAGCTAGGCGACGGTGCATGAACGTGCGTATACGAAAAGCTCAGTTCCGCAGCCGACGACGTCGAATTGGGCGTCCCGGATCCGATACTCGGGTTCACCACCTCCGCAGGCCCAGGTTTTCGCAAATTATTCGACGCCGCTCGAATCATGTTCAACGGCGTCGGGCCGCTGGGTTGTTTAAATGGGATCGGGGCAGATAACGTATTCGTCATCGTTGATGGTGGTCTGGGAGGTGTGGGCGCAGTCGAGCCAGGAGACGGACCCGAAAATATCGTGCCAGAATTTGTTGGGAGTAGGTTCAGGGTACCGTTCCTGCTGGGAGTGGGAGGACCATTTGCGGGCGTGTGCTTTCGGGGTGGAGCGAGCGGTTTATCGTCGTCTGACCCCGAGTCCCATGCGTCGTCTTCGGCCCAGTCTGTGTTTGCTTGTGCGGCGGTGATGATTGAGAAGTGCGAGGATGGGCGGAATCCGACGTGCGGACGGGCGGGAGGGGCGGTCATGATCGTTAGGGGGGATTAGGAATATTTCGAGTGAGGGTAGGAGAGCGAGATAGCGCGAGAGATCGATTTAGCAGGGGTACAAGCAGAGTTGCGAAGGTGCTGGTGATGAAAGCGAGATGAGCAACCCTAGATGACGGCGTGAGCAAATAGACATACCAGGGACTATAGTGCAGATAACGCTACAAACTAATACTATTTTTGATTCGACGTACAGAGCTATGTAGATTGCACGTCAGCTTTGCACGCATGCCAAGGTAAAAATCTACGTACCTCTACGAAACAATCTACAGATGCATATCTCGTCGGGCTTCAACTAACGCAGTAATTTCGGGCGAGTTTGGCAAAATTTCGAGCAAAGCAAGTGATTTAGGTTCACTCTAGCCGCGTGTAAAACCAAGCAGGAGGTCGTTGTATGATAAGTAGACTAGTAAAGTCGCGAGCCCAGGTCGTGGTAAGTTGCAGATTGAGGTAATTGTGTAGATTGCAAATTGCGTCATGGGCGCTTGATTGGCGGTGTGGCTGGTGGCGTGGGCGGTTCATCTCCTTACCACCATGACCTCGTCACAAGAGAACAAGAGCTTTAGCTACGAGGTCAATCAAATCCTCTTGGCATAACTTGACAACTCTCATGCAACTGGATTTTTACGTAGGTCCTCCCCGGATACTTCATCCACTACGACACCGAATCTGATCCAACGACAATAGGACCCAACCCGCCTGCGTTTGGTCTCAAAAACCGTACTTCAGAATCGTACTGGACCGAGTTCAAGTATGAGATCTCTAGAATGCAGAAAGAAGCTCCAAAAGGGATCAAGTACGCCGTTTGTTGGTTTGGGAGGCACGGCGACGGGTGGCGTGAGCAGCACCAAAAACTCTAGATGTTTCTTGGTTCAATACAAAAGTCTCGTTGACGATACTTCCCTTAGATAATGTGGCGGATGAGACATACGGAAGAAGAATGTGGGACAACTACTGGGGTAAACGCAACACGGACGGGAAAATCACTTGGGGACGTAAGTCATTTAACTCTTTCCCTCTCCATCTACACCTCATACTGTTACATATCACGAATATAGCCGACGCAGAACTTACAGAACTCGGAAAATACCAAGCAAAAAAAGCGGCGCAAACCTGGATAACGGAGATGAGCCGACTGGATCCTGTTCCACTGGCAAGTAATATAGCACAACTTTCGTTGATTATCGCTACATTTATCGTTGAATCAACACGTTATCATACAGCCAACGAAACTCTTCTCATCGCCCCTCTCCCGCGCCACCCAAACTCTCGAACTCACATTCTCAGAAATCCTCAAACGCACGTCCGTCCGTCCGTATATCATCGAGGTAAAACTCCCTCACCCCTTCAAAATCTAAAAACCAACTTACTTGAAATACAAAAGGACCTCCGAGAAATGATAGGCATACACACAACCGATAAACGCCGCTCAAAATCATATATCCAACAAACGTTCCCGAACTTTGATATCGAACCTGGGTTCTCGGAAGAGGTCAGAAATCAACTACCGATTCCACCCGCACGCATCTTGTCTTATGATTATTTTTATGTAACTAGGACGAACTATGGACTCCCACCACGCGCGAAACAGACGCTGAAATGGAACCAAGACTGAAACGAGCCCTGGACCACATATTCGGTTCTTTACTCGACGAGGATGATACCTGTGAGTCCAACCCGTAACTGAAATGTGAGAGAGAAAAAGGTTTCTAATAAATAGTTGTGGGTTAGATATTTCTGTGACGGCGCATAGTGGGACGATCGCTGCCGCTCTGCGCGTGCTCGGGCACAGAGAGTATAGGTTACCCACGGGGGGTGTTGTTCCCGTTGTGATTCGCGCAACGCCGATGTGATATCAGAGATATCTTGTGTGAATTTGTTTGAGTGTTTAGATGTATTGCGTCGAAAAGTTACTCTGAATGAAATCGTCGGTTGATGTCAACACCCAGGGTGACAGACCACAAATTGACTTGAACTTGGTCGAAGCATCTGTGGTGGGTCATGATCCACTGGGAGCGCATTACCCGTCCTCGGGGCAGATTGGACAGTACATATACAACTCGCAAGACACTATATCATGATCTGAAGCTGTAGATGCAAAAATAGCTTCTGCCGGTCTCGATCCGGCGACCTCGGGGTTATGAGCCCCGCGCGCTTCCACTGCGCTAAGAAGCTATGTCGATTAGGGGCTACGCCGTCATAGGAGCAAGCGCAAGCCAAGAATAATGGGGTTGGCAATCGCAGGACTAATCTCAGGCTCCCGTTCCAAAAAATATCACAACCATAAGACTTCCGTGTGTCAATGTATGCATAGTTATTCCGTGTCAATCGACCACATCTCCCTCCGTTAAATAACAACCGGCACCGGCGGCCCCTCCTCCACAACCCGTCCATTCAGAATCCCCTTTCCAAACGAAGCCGCGACCGCCTCGAACCCGTTCTGAGCAACGTTGGAAGTAAAAACACCGTGTGCGTCCGCGAGTCGTTCGTTCGTTCGTCGGATCTCGCGGATCACACTGTGTTGGCGGGAACAAATGGGGCATTCGATGTCTTGGTCTGGGAGACACCTGAAATCGGGAATTGTTAGAATAAAGAAAAGGGAGGAGAGAGTGAAAGGCGGACTTTTGATGATAGCTGTGCTTGCACATAAAGTGTATAGTCGGCAGATCGAGAGGGTTCCCACACGTCGAGCATCGGGTTACGTGAAATACTCGAGGATGCTCTGGATCAGAGAGCTCAGCGATTTCTTGAACCTTCTCCTTGGTCTCTTTTCGGTACGAGTCGATCAATCCACGATCCTGCACCCAGCGTTAGCCTATACCTGCAAATAGGCGAATAAAAAAAGACTCACCGACTCAACCTCTGCACGACTTTCTCGGATCCTCGCTACTAGCCACTCCTTCACGAGCCCCACACTCGCAACTCCATTTCTCGACAGGATCTGAACAACTCCCAACGGAGGCATGATCTTTCTCTGCTCGATCACATCCAAGATCTTGGCCACATCTCCAGAATGTCGATGAAGCAGTGTCGGCGTCGAGGTCAAGAATCGAAGGACAAGCTCGTAGAGATGTGGATGTGCAGGGCCGTACTGATCGAGTTGGATGAGAACGCGTTGGGATGCTTTTTTGCTCTCAATCTCTGGATCCACACCCGTTCCAGAGGCAGTGGAAGAAAACATCCCCGGATCCTTGGCCCGTTCCATCCAGAACCTCAACACGTCCTCGTACATCCCCATCTGTTCCCACAGTAAAACCAGTCCGTCCGTGAATTGATATGTCGAACATAATATAAGCGCGTGCATCGTATCAAACGGAAGCTTTGGGTCTGAAGAACCTAAAATCGTCTCCCCACCACTTCGGAGTACGCCAATCGCCTTGGTCTTGTCATTTGCAGCGGTGAGGTATAGCTCTAGAAGCGTATTCCATACAGCGGTTTGTTCGGGAATTTCCGCTTCGAGCTTGTAGAGTGCATTGGGGGGTAAGATTGTCACCACACCACCAGAGCTAACCTTTTGCCCCCATCGTCGTTCGGCCACAGTCTCGAGGAATAGAACAAATTGCTTCGGATGAGCAACAAAGTGTGCGAAAAACGGCCGTGGCGAAGGTGGGACGGGAGGGGGAGGCGGGCTAGGTGCTCGAGCTGGAGTGGGCACGACCGAAGTCAGAGTTGAGCTCGTTTGGGAATAGGGCTGAGATAATAAGGAGCTTGGGGATACCCCCTCATCGCGTTTCTTGAGGTCCTTCCCTTTCTCCTTTTCCTTTTCTCGTTCCCTCATTGATATGGCTGACGGTGGAGGCTCGATTCCAGTGCGCGGTCCTGCTACTGGAGGGTTGAGTGCGCCTTCTATATCGACCTTGAGCGGCGGTTTGGGGGCCTGGAAGGTCCCGCTACAAAGTTCGACGAGGAGGTTCGTGGTCTGATCTGGCAAGTGCTCGAGAAGCGCTCGGCCGTACCGGGCCATATTTCCTTCAGTCTATAACGCACTTGTAAGCGGGGCTAGTGAAGGTGAACGACTACAACTCACCGCTTCCCCGCCCATACCACGAAGGTATTCTAGCGCCTCTGCAAAATTCTGAGCATCTTCCACCTGGATTCGCAAGTACTCCTCGTGCCGACCATATTTCTTCGCAAGATACGCAGCATGTTCAAAGTATCCGGCTTGCCGACAGACGCGAATGGCCGTGTCCAGGTCAAAAGGAAGTGAGGATGCAGAGGGTGTTGCTTCGGGGCCCTGAGAAGCATGATATCAGAGATGCGTCAGACTCAAGCTGAGGATCGCTTACCTCGGCGGAAGTAGGTGGCCGTTGAACCTCCGTCTTGATAAACTGATCCAACCTCTCGACATCCTTGAGCTTCGTATAAGTGTTAAGTAGCAAGGTAGTATGGTCTGCGTTCGCAAGTCCTCTCGAATGTAACACTTGTAGGTACGTCACTAGATTTAGGATCCTCTGGGCGTCTAAAAACTAATCTCCCCGTTATTTATAGTGCCAGAATAGCCCGCAGATAGAATCACTTACCTTTCTAATAACATAACTCGGTCGCACAAATCCCACTGTCTGGACATATTGTGCCATCGCGCCGTCCCCGTCACCTTTACCGTATAGATAGTCCCCATAAACTCGATGCACTTCCGCCACACCAGCCTCATCCACCCCACGATTCTTCGCCAGTCCAAGTGCCATCACGAACCTCCCTTGCCGCTCCATTGTCTGAATCATCGTCTGGATTGATACCTCTGTCAGTCGTATGAGTTTCCCGTGTGTCGTGAGAACGTGAGGGGCAAGAATCGTCGAGTTTGGCACCGGGGCGCTAAAGACCGCCTTGATCCCACCCGAAAAGGCGCCATGCCAAGCGACAAACGTGAGTTCGGGATCTAGGACTGCAACACGGGAAAT
>WSTJ01000373.1:0-27296 GCA_019623705.1 Ceratobasidium sp. 428 | reverse complement strand
AACTTATGTGATCAGGGCAGTTATTTTACGTTGTACATATATAGTTTCATCAGTCCGAGCCCGGATTCGTGATGTATCCGTTCGGTCAGTGTCAGAAGTTGGCGGGGTCGACTTGGAACGACGTCGGTGATATATAGAACATGCCGCTCACGCTCCAACAGTAGTGATACCACTAAGGTATTATTACTAATATACTATAAATTAAAAGTAACAGAAGGCTGACAGCTATCGATGCAAGGCTACAGAAAACCAGCTGAAATACCTATCTTGTTGTTTGTATGCACTTCCAATACCGCTCTTCGCTTTCTATATGTGCACGGCACTAACTGAGCTTCGGCATAAAGGTACTCTAATGTTGTGAGTGTGATGGGGATCACGAAAGGATATGATGGCCTCAGCGGCTATATCCTTGCTACAGGTGAGTTACAGGTTCGTTCTGGCATGCATTAGGGGACATGCTCAGCTGTGTTTGCTCCAGATGGGATGTCAATCGATCAGTTTATGCACCAGGTAGTCTCCGGAACTAGCCTTGTCAAATGTGTGAGAAAGCACACGTACAGCATAGCCTATTCACTTAAGTCGCAGATACTGTAGATCCAAGGTTATGAGGTAGGTCAATATGGTTTCATCATTCCGCGTAAGTGAGCTTATGATTGTGACGCTAATGCGCTTCAAGCATGTAAAAGCGGCCGACAATGGGTTTCCTCGAGGAATCACCTTTGAAGTAATTACAACAAGTGCGCTAGCTAGATCTGAGAAACTGACCTAAGCTTGCTGTTCTAGCGCGGCGACATTACCATCAAACCTGACGGGCATTTCGTTGTGTCACCTTCGTTTCGTGTACGGACCAAAGTGTTTTTGGGGTTCGTAAGTCGTGACGAGGACTGGTCAAACTGGTCAACGCGCTGGGAAGTGACTAAACTTTGAGACTTGTTTTGACACAATTAGAGTCCATACCTTTTCGGCAAAACATCAAATCCGGCTATCCGGCTAGTACTGGGTGTCTACGAGATCAACAACACATGGCAGGCTACCCACCCAGAACTTGCTACTTTTCTGGGTGACGTTGCGAAGCTGGGCCGACAGACATTTACGGTGCTGGAGGTTTCGCGTCTGGCAGCCAAGTACAAGCTCCTTCCAGGATGGCTCAGCCACCACTGGTCGGAGGCGAGCGCTCCTTCATTTACCCTCGGTACAGGAGACATCGGTTATAATAGCAGTGCAGGGCCGGGCTATAGGGGCCTTTGGACTACAAAATTTTCTTATTGGACTCTAATCAAGGGGGGCCAAGTGGAAGTTGACAGCGATGTAAGTAATTAGATTCATTGGTTTATGGATTTGGTCGAGTGCCCGCTGATGGGCGTTGCTCATAGACCACTCAGTTCTTCCGTTCCTGGGCGGACTGCAATCATATCCATTCCAGGGGGAGCCGTGCTGAGAGCGGCCAGTGGATGAGGTGAGCGTTTACGGGACACGGTGCGCATCATGTGATGGAGGATAAATGCGTTGTGTTGTAGTGTCGACTTGTGTGTATGTGGTTGTGCGAAGCAAGGGTTCTGTCGGGCACGAACGAGGCCTGTTAAAATCTCATATGAGAGGGCAAGGCAAGAAAGAGCGTGGCTTCGTGATCATGGGACGAAAGTGGAAGGCATGCAGTTTTGTAGGTCGATCTGCTGTGTGTACTGTTATGATCTAATCGATTTGTCACAGGCATGTCCGTAGATATCTACATATGCCTTCGTCATATTGACCCAACCAAGCTGTCTTCCCAGCCGTTATACTTCCACCGCAACCCATCTATGCGCTCTGACCCTCAAGCGTTCTGGGGGTTTCTGAGCACCAGCCCCGACCCCTGCTCTCCTGGAGTAGACCCAGCACAGGTCGGGTTGGAGATTGCCTATGATGTGTATGTAGGCTCCCGTACTATCATTCGACGTAACAATGCACTAAAGCGCGATTCACTACAGTGTATATCAGACGGTGTATTTATCAGAATTTTGGGACTACAAGTACAGGAAGATTCTACAGTCAGGCCTGGCGTCGATGCCTGGTGGCTATCCAGGATCGTACATCGAGGAGATCTCGGAGGACGAAACGGACTGAGTGTATCTTGTTTGTCCGATTCCGTTGATTCTAGAGCGCATACATCGTCAATCTCATTTCTGAATGTAAGCCGCTTGAGTATTCGGGCCAGAACCAATGTATTCCGTGCTCAAGTTTCGTGCTTGGCTTGTCTTTGCGTGGGGGGTAAATATATGGGCACAGGTTGATAGGAGCATGATGTTGCATAGACGGAGTGTACAGCCTAAGTGATTATGTGCAGGTATATGAGGAGGTAATATAATGTGGAGGTACAATGCCGCAAAAGAACAGGAGAGCTGACCGTGGCAAACCATCCTGCAGTCGAGCGCGCGTCCCTCACCCATTCCCCGCTTGGCATTCTCGCAAACCGACCTTTCCACGTACTTACGCCATTTTTCACGCACGGACACACTTCCAATCGTGCACTCTCGCATCACGCGCCGGTTCCTGTCCTTGACGAGCGGCGGCTCTCGCGCATCGGTTCTATTTGATTGCGTGGAGGAACGTATGCCGATAGGCGTGAGGGCTGAGAGCACGCGTGGAAAGGAGAGGACCATGAGCGGCGCGACAAAGGCACCTCGGTATCGGGGGGTCCATATCGTATAGGTGGAGGCAAGACGGACGAGATAGCAAACAGTACGGCGAGTAGAGTGTTTGACGTGAGCGTGAGACTCATGAAGAGTTCCTGCCGTGTTGGGCTGACATGTAGAGCTCGTGGAGCTGGCTAAGAGTGAGGGCGGAGGAGCGACAAGTTGACGGCCAGTGTCGAATCAAGATGTTTATTAGCCAGTTCATAGCCTTGGTTTGGTGCTGCACCTACGTGGATGGTCACACCGAATCTCGTCAAGAGCACTAGCACAGTCCATAGGGTGGAAAAAGTAGCTTAGCTACTCCATACTAGACGTTTGGGTGCAGAATCGGCGTGGCAGCGTGCGCTCCGCAAGCGAAGTCGCGGTTTAGTGAGGCGGGCCACACGTAAGTCTAGGTTTCAGGCTCAGCCCAGGTCATCCTCCGCTCGTTTGTCGGGTTGCAAGTCCAAGATCAACGTCAACGCGGTCACGTGACCATGGTCGACGCTCGAGACGCGTCTTATAAATTACTCGTTGTGGGTAGCGCGTGCCCAGCTCGCAGAACCGCCCCGTACTTGGGGCGCTATCAGCCATGGTCCGTCGCCATTTTCGGTCGATGGAAAGCCCTAAAGATAACTTGCTCGTTAAGCGGTTGAGTTGAGATATAATGCCGGGTAACCCCAGCGCCTTACGCAGCCGGATGGCCAGCCGTTACGACAGATTGAGAAAGAAAGATAGTACAGTCTGCCGTGCGTAAATGATGTAGTGGAAGCGTACATTTGTACTTGAACAAAATTCAACGTTAAACTCCCTGAGGACATGTCGTTACTCGTAAGAATGAAGATAGAATGGAAGTTTGTCTCTAACCAGAAAAATGGTCTAGATAGGTGTACAACAGTGGTAGGAAGAGCGTGAGGGAAGAAACCAGTCTTTCCTCTCTGAGAAACCCGCATACACTTGCCTCCACCACAGTCACATCTCATAACCATCATCGCCCTTCACTTGTACACCTCGTACTGGGGCGACACCGAGTAAACTATTGCTCTCGATGCCTCCAAGCCCCGTGAAACCAAGTAGTTGTATATATTGATCAAAGGTTTGGCTGTAGCAAGCGAGGTGTAAGGTGCAAGGCGCCAAACACTGACTCGGGTCTTCAACCCGCACAAGCGTAGTTTGTCTTCCAATCGAGCTTAGGATTATGGTCAGTGCTGTAGTCTCCAGGATGAGTAGTCTGCGCATGGTAGATTACTGGTAAATGGGGCACAACATAAAGGGCACCTCATCAACCATCCACGTATGTCTTGGTGCAGAAGCGTCTGCCAACTCTTTCTTCTCTCGATACGTCATCGCTCCTATCACAGCCTTCACATTCGGCCGCTTGGGTGAGCCCATGGTGCTCTGGTGTCAGAAATATCACGTTAGGGGCTCAAGCCGCATCAGAAACCTCTCGACGCGTTGGTGTACGCGAGTTGCGCGCTTGGGCTAGGTCGTTCGGGCCTTCCAGGAGCTGGCTGGTGTAGATAAGGCCATGATCGCGGGCTCAAACCAGGAGATGCCGTAGCTACCGAATGTGCCAACCCGTCGCCGTATCCTATAGAGTCACATCAAGGGTAAGGAGTAAATCGAGGGTAATAGGAGACGTACGATTTCTCCAGTGTCCAGCGTTGATACTTGTGTACCTCGTGTGAAAATAATCGACCCTTGAGGCGACTTTGGGGCGGTGGTTGATAAGTGAGAAAACCTGTGGTGAGTTGTTTGGGCAAAGGCGCTTACTATATTATCAGACCATAAGCGCTCGTCAGCTATAGGCGCTCTACTCGACCACACCGCCCCACCACAGGATTGGACCACTGGAAAACATCGCCAGCCTAGCTCATCGCTGTACTTTTCTTACCAGCTTGATACTCGAGCCATCCTAGATAACCCTACTTGCACCATTCGCTAATGCCTCTTGATCCTATTAATTCAAGTCAAGCTGAAGCGGATCTGGTGATATCACTGAGAGGCTCTGTAGCTCGCTCGGTCATGCGACTAACACGTAGCGCGGTAAATACATCGCTGCCTGGTTTCGCTGAGCTAGGCGACATAGCAAAAGCACTGGTCGAGGACTGGAAGGTCAGCTTCAATAGGCGATGAGCGCCTTTCTGGAGTGGCGAGTCGTTAGCCTCTGATGTTACATGCTGCAGACAACAGATCGCAATGAAAACAAGTTATCAAAGCTAGTTACTCGAGTGGAGGGTCTTTATAGTCTGATACGCGAACTTGATGCGACGGAATACTCCGATGTCTCTAAGGCGTCGAGGTAAGTGGTCTGGAGATAAAAATGTCGCATGATATGAAACCCATCCTTACCATTACTAGGAGGCTTTATGAAATCAAAGGTCTACTGGTAGAGGAGCTCAAGCGTCAGTCTTGTTCAGAAATCCTAGGTGCCGAACAGAAACAGCGCTTGTTGGGCAACTTAAAGTGCGAAGTTGACAGCATTGTGGAAACTATCCTCGTTAGCGGTTTCTACGCAGTCGTCGAGTGACAGAACTGACAGAAGCCTCAAGTTACGGTTAACGGTCGTGCAAGCTCAGTCTCGTAGGCACAATCCCATAGACAACGTATGGCGCATTTGACTTCGGTATATCTTTGTAAACTTAGAGCCGAATAGTTCCAGGTTGTCTCCGCTCACGAGATCACCGACATGACCATCACGTACGAGTGGAATCCTCACCTAAGGAGTGAGGACACACATCCACTAGCGCTTGACGGGTGTCGACCGGACCGTAACCGTTTGATCAGCGCCAAGAGTTGGCAGGGCCGGCTTGGAAAGACGCTGGTCATATACCGAACATATCGCTCAAACTCCAACAGTAGCGATGTCACCGAGGTATTTTTATTGATATGCTATGAATTGACAACAATGGCAGACTGACGGCTATCGACCCAAGACTATAGAAAAAGATTTAAAATACCTGTCTCGATGTTTGTACGCACTTCCAATCCTTCTTTTCATTTTCTATATGTGCATGGCACTGAATAAGCCGCGGTATAAAGGCACCCTAACATTGCGAGAGTAATGGGGGTCACGAAAGGATACGACGGCGTCAACGGCTACGTCCTTGCTACAGGTGAGTCACAGGTTCTTTTTGATATGTACTGGGAAAGTCGCCTAGCTGCGTTTGTTTTAGACGGGATTCCACTATATCAGTTTATGAACCGGGTAGACTCTGCAGCTCTTCTTGTCAAATGTGTGAGTAGACATAGTATGCTATAGCTTAGCCTACTCAGTCAAATTGCACATATTTAGATCCAAGGTTACGGGGTATGTTGTTGTAATATCATAACTCCGTACCTATACGGCTATCATGCTGATGCTGATGCTGATGCGATCCAAGCGTGGGCTAGAGAACGCCTATAAAATTTTCCGATTGTTTGCCATTGGGGTAACCATAATAAGTGTGCTAGCCAGGACTGAGAAACTCACCCAGGCTTGCTGTTCTAGGAGACCGACGTTACCGTCAAACCTGACGGCCATCCAATCCTGTCACCTAGGTCTAACGAACACGCTATCATGAACCGCGCGCTTGTAAGTTCTGACAATGGCCGATCGACGCACTCACAAGCGACTAAACTTTGATATCCGTTTGGACACAATTAGAGTCGAAGATGTAAAACTTTTCATCCAGCTACCCCGCTGGTAGTGGAAATCCACCAGAAAAACTCGTGGCCCTTCCGCTCAGAGCCTGTTGCTTTTTTGGGCGATGTTGCATTATTAGGCCGGCAAAGGTTTACAACGCTAGAGGTTGCGCGTCTGGCTGCCAAGCATAAGGTCTGGCCAGGAGAGTCCACACATCACTGGATGGAAGCGAGCGTCTCTCCATATACTATCAGCGCAGGAGACATTGGCTATACCGCGGGGCAGAAACAAGGGAACTGTTGGACTCCAGGCAAGCTAAGACAGGTGGGGCTTGACGATAGTGTACGTGGTTAGATTAAGTGCTTTATCCGTTTAGAGTGGATGCTAATGGGTGTTGGTCACAGATAACTAGGTGTAGTTTTAGCTGCGAGTGCAGCTATGACGAGCACAAGGGAAGTCGTGCTGAGAACGGCCAGTGGATAAGGTGAGCGCTTACAAGGCACAGTGGGCATCACAGAGGATGAATTGGTTGTGTCGCAGTGTTGACTTGCCTGTATGTGATTGTGCTCATAAAAGTGTCCACCGAACAGAAAGGAGGCGTACGGAAATCTCATATGAGCGGGTAAGGCAAGAACGGACCTCCTTGCGCGATCGCGGGATGAAAGTGGAAGGCGCGCAGTTTTGTAGGTCGATCTGCTGTGTGCATTGCTATGATCTAATCGATCTATCACAGGCATGTCCGTAAATCTCTACATAGACATTCGTCGTATTGAGCCAACCCAGCTATCTCTCGAACCGTTACACTTCCACTGTAACCTATCTATGCGCTCTGACACTCGAGCGTTCTGGGGTTTTCTGAGCACCAGCGTCGACCCCTGCTCTCCTGGAGTAGACCCGGCAGAGGTCGGGTTGGATATTACCTATTTTGTGTATGTAGGCTTCCGTATTGTCGTTCGACATAACGATGCACTAAAGCGCGATAAACCACAGTACATATTGGACGGTGTGCTTGTCAGACTTTTGGGACTATAAGTACGAGAAGATGCTGCAGTCAGGTCTGGCGTCGATGCCTGGTGGCTATCCAGGATCGTACATCGAGGAGGTCGAGGAGGATGAGGTGGACTGAATGTATCTTGTTTGTCCAATTGGATCGATTCTAGAGCGCATACATCGTCAATCCCATTTCTGACTGCGAGCTGCTCGCGTATCGGGGCTGGAACAAATGTGGTCCGTGTTCAGGTCTCATGCTGGGCTCGCCTTTGCGCGAGGGTAAAATATGCGAGCACAGGTTGATAGGATAATATTGCATGGATGGAGGGTAGAACCTAAGTGATTATATACACGTATCTGAGGAAGTAACATAACGTGGAAGCAGAATGCCGCAACCGAACAGGAGAACTCACCCGGCAAACTACTATGCAGTAGAACGCGCGCCCCTCTCACATTCCTCACCTGGCATTCTCGCGAGCCGACCTTTCCACGTACTTACGCCATTTTCACGCATATACGCGCTTCCAATCGTGCACTCTCGTGTGACGCGCCGGTTCTTGTCCTCGACAAGCGACGGCTCTCGCGCATTAGTTCTATCTGATAGCGTAGAGGGCTGTGTGCTGATGGGCGTGAGAGCTGAGAATGCACGAAAATGAGAGAACTGTGAACGACGCAACGAAAGACGCTTCGGTATCGGGGTCCATATCGTATAGGTGGAAGCAAGGCGGACGAAGCAGCAGACAGTACGGCGAACAGAGCGTTCGATATGGGCGTGAGACTCGTGGAGAGCTCCCACCGCGTGGGATTGACGTATAGAACTTGTACAGCTGGTTAGGAGAGTAAGGGCAGAGGAGCGACGAGTTGACGGCCGGTGCTGAATCAAGATGTTTATTAGCTAGTTCAGTGCTCAGCCGAAATGGATGGTCAAACCGAGTCTCGTCAAAGGTGCTGATACAGTCCACATGGTGGAAAGATTCGCTAAGCTGCTCCATACTAGACGTCTGGGTGTAGACTCGACGCAGCAGCGTCCGCTCGGCAAGCGAAGTCGTGGTTTAGCGAAGTGGGTTACACAAGCGGGTCTAGGTTGCAAGCCGACCTGGTTCACAACGATAACCCGGCGACCAGCGGGTGACTCACAAGAAGATATGCACGACTCCAGTCCTAAGCCATCCCTCCACTCGTTTGTCGGGTCGCAGGTCCGAGATCAACGTCCACGCGATCACGTGACCGTGAATGACGCTTGAGACGCGTCTTGTTGTGGACAGTGTTGGTAATTGACATTAACATTGATTGACTTACATACATGTTAGCTGAGTCAATGTCAAGCACGTGATGTCTGACAAGTCAATGTGAATGTCAGTTGAAATTCCCAAGCCTCGGCAGCCGAGCCCGAGATAAGATTAGTCAGCTCGATGTTAACCCCGACCGCACATTTACTGTCGAATGGCAACAGTGTCATTAGATACTTGGTAGCTGGTGTAGCATGCCACTACACTGGGGCATATATAGCGTTATGAACGCGCATATATACCATCACGGACCGGGAAGCGGACCGCTTTTTGTTCGGCGGTTGCCAAACTGGCTATATGCTATGCTACATCCCCAAAATTCTTTCATTGCGTACTACACATACACTGTGCGTAGCACGCAAATTACCAGAACTTTGCTGTTAATCCGTGTCTTGTGAAACGGTCTGCAAGATCATGATGAAAATAAACCCAAGCCCGGTGTAGTAGGGGGCTGTGCACTGTATACATAGGTAGCCTATCACGCGTATGAATCCTCACCCTTCCACTGCGACCGGATACCACCGCGCCCTCCCGGGACCTCTCCACCGTGGTGACGAGTGTGGATCCGATCGCCTGCGTGCTCATTGCCCGCTTCTGACTGTTTTTTGCGCTTATTTGGCGCGTTCCGACGTACTTTACGCGCCCCGACTGCGGTTTATACACCGCGCACAGCCACCCTCAGTGGCACCCCCGACTATACTCCACTTTTTCGCGCGTACCAACGCGTGCCTGCTCTTTTATTACGACCAATCTACCCCTCTGCTTAGTACGAATCGAACGCACCCTGTATCGTGCTTTCCCGCCGGGATTTGATTGATTTTTGTCCCCCACTCCCTCTATATCCCCCTGATCAGTTGTCGCGTATCCCTCGCATCAAAAACGCGTTTTTCGGGCCGTATCATACATCGTTCGACAGCCCTTCTCCTTCTGCATCGAACGCACCCTCTTGCACGTCCGCCCGTTGCCAAACAAGCGATACGCAACGGAATCATCGAGTCAGGCTGGTCAATTGCCCCTCGGTCTCTTGTGTTTATTTCTTCATTTTTTATCCGGTCAATTCTCCGTCGTTCACCGAGTGAAGCGTTTCGCTTATTAGCCCTCATTGCTGCGCATCAAACGGTATCCTTCACGGCCGAATCCGATTACTCCCGCCGTCGCCGCTGCCGTTTGGGCCGAGCATCTCGAGAGCCAGCGACCTATCCTAGCTTGACTTTGCTTGACGAACTTCATTTATTTTTTATTTCATCAATTCTCGTTTGTTCAGCTCGCGCAACCCAGCGTTACGCTCTCCTCGCTCACGCGCATCGAACAGTCGTCTTTGTGCCTCGATCTGCCCATTTGTCGCTCCGTCACCGCTGTTCTTGTTGACCAACGGGTCCGTCCGTCCGCCTTGACGCCACCTTCGACCTTTCCATTTTTTTTTTCTCGCTCGTTCCAGCTCCGTCAAACACGTGCTATACATCGTTCGACTCGCTTCGCTACTGCGCATCGAATCGTGCCACTTGTGGTGGAATTCGCTGTCGTTCAACCCCACTTGGCTCGTCCTCGCCGTCACCATGCCCGCTAGCGATCCCGCCGACGAACAAGCTGCCCGTGTCTTTGAATCAACACTGCGGGACGCCGTACAACGCCAGGAACGACCACCACTCGAGCTCCAGTGGTACGAATCGCTACCGGCGCGTGTTCGATTGAGCGGGCGACTGATGGAATTCGCCGTCGCACATTCGTTGGTGCTGTTGGAACATGTTCGGTCGATGTGGACCCAGACCACGAACGACGAACGCGAACGCGAGGCACGACTTAGACGCGCGAAGGCTCTCCCGCGCGACCTCGAGTGCTTACGAGCGCCGGATCCTAACGCCTGGAACGGCCTCGGGCGCAAGAAAAAGCGCAGCCGAGCGTTTGAGGCCGTTGGACGTGCTTACAACACACGCAGACAGCTCGTTCCGTCTCCCCTAGCGACCGGTACAGCTCCCGCAGCCCTCCCTGACCACCCGCATGACGCTGTGGACGCGTTTTTACTCCATCCGTCGTCCTGCTATGTTCCCAAACGTCCAGCTACCCCACCCGGCCTTCGAGACTCCATGTACAATATCCCCGGCCTCGTCTACACCGCCAATATTCAGGCAGCTCCAGCAAACTATGGCCTGCCCAGTCCCTACACCCCCAGTCCGCCGCCAAGCCCGCCTCCACGCGTGCGATCTCCCGATTTCCCACAGATCCGCCATCCGGGCGAGTTTCAAGTCCAAGAACTTGATATCAACCCAGACTTAGCCTATGTAGTGGCTCAGGGTCGGCACGCCCGCTGTGCTCAGCCGGGTTACTCGGCACACAGAGCAGCCGTAGATGTTTACAGGGTGGAGAAGGACTTTCCGGGTGCACTCGAATATCTGGCCAATCTGCTGTTCCCTGCGGGTCTGGGTCGGTATAGACAGATGGCTCATTCGGCTGGGATGGAACCGTTATTGGACTTCGTACATGGCTGGTTTGACTTATCCGAGCGAGCTAGGGCTGTTCAACGAAGTTGATTCTTGTATTCTCTTACATTACTTCTTCTTTTTTCTTTGTCTTTTAATGTTTCTCTTTACTTTCTTAGTGTGTCTGCCTCGGTTTTGTCTCCAGTTTCAGCTATCTGGACTTCCCCTGCATGTTATCTTTGTATGTAGGTGGTCCCTTGCCGACTGAGGGCAGCCGGGTGGTCTTGAGGGGGGCACCTGTAGTAGGGGGCTGTGCACTGTATACATAGGTAGCCTATCACGCGTATGAATCCTCACCCTTCCACTGCTACCGGATACCACCGCGCCCTCCCGGGACCTCTCCACCGGGAAGCGGACCACGTGACAACTCATCGCTGCGCTGATCTCCCTCACCCAAATCTTCACTGTACGCAGCTATGTTGGTACTCAAGCGGTAGTGATATTACTACAGCACTTCAATAACAACTTAACAGATTCCTTTGCTCAATTATAGAGAGTGTAGCCAACCCAAATGCGACTGCGGATTAGCTTCGTGAAGGGCGTACTACTATTTACCTGCACTCAAAGTGTCAGAAGCTCACAACACGCTACTCAGTGCAGAGCTTACCTCAACCAAGGAGGCTGCCTAGGCTCGTCAGAAGCAGCCGCCAGGGAAAGGTGGACGAGTTGGGCAAGCTCATGTGTTCACACAGGCAGAGATTGAGGCAAAGGAAACAGCAAGACTCATTGAAGCAGAGAAGGTGCGAGCAAGTGGTAGTAGAGCTCATGGCCGTGGCTGGTGTGGCCGGTGTGGCCGCAGTGGTAGTTGTGGCCGTGGGAGAGGTAGAGGTCGGTCGGGGTCAAGTACAACCCTAGTGATGTCGTGCGGGAACCCGCACCGGATTTAGATGCGGAATTACGCGGCGAATCCGAATCCGTTGAAAAAACTGGATATATGCGCGGAACTCCGTTGCTGCGCGGTTTATGCGCATATATCCAGTTTTCTCAACGGATTTGAGCTCGCCGCGCAATTCTGGGTGCGGGAACGCGCGGGAACGGTTTGGCGACATCACTAGTACAACCCAGCCCTGAAAACGTGCAAGAACACAAAGCTTCCAAACTGGATGTGAGTAGACATAGTTAGGAGATTGTTTATACTCACATGCATCATCATAGGACCCCTTTTTGCTGTCGGATTCGCCGTTGGGCTCTGAGAGCGACAGCAATTAAGGTGGTGGCAGTGTTTAGGTCTAGACCTGCCCACCCATCTCAAGTATTGAACCAGTACGGCACGATTTCCCACCTCTTCCGTTGATTTTTTTGCGCTTGCCTTTCAAACCGCATGTAGTTTGCATACCGCCCCATCTGAGACTGCAAATTATGCCCAAAAGATAGCAGTTGCTGAATTATCAAATTTTGGCTGAAATTTTGATCCGGCAAACCAATAAACTAACCACTGTGCAACCAATAAAGCACAGTGAAAGCTGAAATTTTGCATAGTTGTGCATGAATATATGATTTATCTACGTGCAAAGTTTCGAATATGATAGCTACAGAAAAGGTGGAGAAGCTCGGGCTGGTCCGCTTCCCGGTCCGTGATGGTATAGGTCAGAGTGGTGGATTACTGCCATACATCTCCCACCTACCACCTACTCTATTCTATTAGTCTGTTGTTTCTTATCTCACCAAAACTCTTGCAGTGGGGATTTGGAGCGCCGGAAAGCTTCTTCCAGCTTCAAGGCTTTAAAAGTTGACCATAGCAAGAACGACACTTTCATTAATATTTATTGTAACGCCTGCTTGACTGAGAAAGTCGATGATCTACTTCGCGAAGGTATTGCAGCGGAAACGCAAGGCCTTGTGCTTGCGGCTTGCAGCAGACTGCAGTGATGAACTGACCAATTCAACTTGAAATTAAATGGACTGTTCGTAGGCTGGCCGCTCTCAAACACTGATGGTAAATCCAATCACATGGTCCAGGTCAGCTAGTTAATTTCGTCGACATCCGGTCAGTACTACTTGTGTATAAGACGCTAAACAGGGGGAGACGTCAACTTGCACATCCTACTATACATGTTCTATCCATGATGTTGATTCGGCGGGGTGTGAATGATTCTTCAGTGAGATGGGCCGTATTCAAACGAGGCCCTATGCTTGGTTGACTTAGTACAGCAAGGTCTGTAACACAGTGGTAGTGCGCATAAGCTTAAGCAAATGCATTCCGTCCAAGGTCTGACCTGAGCTTGTTTGTAGCCCCAATTTGAATGAACATCTATTAACTCCGCGGCTACGGTGGTTTCTCCACGGTAGGTGCAAATCAATATGACGAAACCGCCAAAACAATTTGGTAGATGATGGTGCAGTGGATGAGGCTCCCACCTTGTATAGTACACCAGCGCTTGCAGCAAAGCCATGCCAAGAGAACTTGGATGACAATAACTCATTAGATGACGAGACTGAGGGCAATATCATGTCACAACCCTGTACTATCTAAGGCGTGAGCTCGCTCTTATGTCCTGTCAATGGACTCGGTACGCTCCGCGCTTGTGCTGGAGGTGTCTTGTTGCGACCCGCTTGTGGGTGTGCCTCGTGGCTACGATATGGACCGCGGTCCCTTGGCCTGAATAGGCGCTGGTGATGTCTTGTGACTTTAGTCTGGTGGCTGGTACAAGCCACGAGTTGAAGTGGTCTTAAGTCCGATCCGAAGGGAGTGAGGGTCGACTGCCCGAAGTGCTAAGTTCTTATGCTAATCTAACGCTACCTTACTTGTAACACTAGCCGCGCTAAAGCCTGCTAGTATAGTCACACTGTAGAGGGGAGAGTTGACGAGGTAGAACAAGCTGAGGGTACTCGGCTTGTTCTCCACTGTATATATACTACGAGGTACATGGTCTGTGCGTACGTGAGTCATACATAGTAGGGCGCGGCAGTACATTGTAGAAGTGGGCAGATACAGTGGAAGCGTGACATAGCCACGAGAGGCGGTAGCGGGGATGAGCGCTGCACGGGCTGTGCTGCTTGTGTAAGGGTTGCTTACGAAGGGGCTTAGGAGTGTCAAGCCACGAGACAATGTAAGAAGGCGCGTCAGCGCTACAGAGCAAGGCAAGAAGGGAGGCGCGCAGCGCAAAAGGTCGTGAAGCGTGAGAGCGGGTCACGACATATCAAACCTGAGTTAGGTGTTGCCTCTGCACAAATTCAGGCATTTTTTTGGCACACACTCCGATTTTACTTCAGAGTCTATTTAAATGTAGTAATTCTACCCTCGAGGGCCAAGGTTCAAATACCTTCATGAGGGCTGGGCTTGCCAACTTGCACAAGAAGCCTGAAATGCAAAATTTGGCTATGCGAGAAGCATTCTACCCGATTGTATCGAGTAAAATAATGTCTCAGGCAAGCTAATGGACTGATTTTTATGTACATACCTGACCCCAGCTCGCTCTAATACATGTTTCATAGCGCATTTAGTCACGTGGTATTAACATATGACATTAACATTGCCATAACATGGACGGTTACGTAAGTAACATTGACTAACACACTAACACATGTTATTACCAACACTGGTTGTGGATGACACGCACCGAGCTTGCGGAACCATCCCGTACCTGGTGTGCTATTGAGTACGGCATCAGAAAAAGGTCTGCATTTTCATTTAGCTAAACTTGGCTAAACTTAGCTAAATTTACAAACTTAGGGGACTTACCATTTGTACACTTTCATTTAGCTAAACTTAGGTCAATTTATCCTTGACTTAGCGAATTTAGCAGATTTAGAAGTGTAAAAACACAGCACGACCGCCTGTCTGGTGTACTTGGTGTCAGTCGCTCAGTGCATAGGGCACAGGGCTGTTATGCACAAGCATTCCAGAGTGACATCAGGCTCAGAAAATGTGGTTCAGGGGGGGCATTTAGTCAATTTAGCTAAATTTAGCCAATTTAGAATTGAGTGCTAAATTTAAATGCCAACTTTTCCTGACGGGTCCGCCGTCGGTCTCGGCTGATGGAAAGGCCTAGAGATATCTTATCTATTAAGCGGCTAAGTGGAGATAGGGTGCCGGTGACCCAACGCTGTACGGAGCAGGATAACTAGCCATTGTGACACAGCGAGAAAGAGATATCGCGCCGCCTGCCGTCCACAAATGATACAATAAATGTGTAACCTATTACATAGATCATACTTATACAAGCTCTAACGATGGATCCGCTGGGGCGAGGCGCCTCTTGTAAGAATGAAAATAGAATAGAGGTTTGTGTCTGACCCGAAAAGTGGTTTAGATAGGTGTGCAATGATGTCAGAAAGAGCGTGGGAGAGAGAAACAATCCTTGCTACCCGAAACCCCCGCATACACTCACCTCCACCAAACAGTCACATCTCATATCCATCATCGCCCTTCGCCCGTACACCGTAGATCGGGGATTTGGTAGTGGGTTTAACAACAGAGTGAGGATAAGTTGGCCTTGTCCTGCGGAACAGAATAGGTATATAGTGACCAGAGATTGGGCTATATCAAGCCAAGCGGAAGGCGGAAGGCGGTAAACGCTGACTCGACTCTTCAATCCACGCAAGCGTAGTGTTTTACTCTCCAATTGAGACTACAATTACGGTCAGCGCTATAGTATCCAGGATGAGCGGTCTGCGCATGGTGGATTGCAAATAAATTGGGTTCAAATGAAGCGTACCTCATCAACCACTCTTGTCTTGACGCAGGAGCGGCTATGGGCTCTTTCTTCTCTCGATACATCTTCCTCCTATCGCAGCTTTCCCATTCAGCAGCTCAGGTGAGCCTATAGTACCATAGTGGAGTGCCGCGTTAGTCGCTCAAGCCACATCAGAAGTCTCTCAACGCGTTCATGTACATGAGTTGCATGCTTGGACTAGGTCGCTCGGAGCTTCAAGGAACTGGCTAGCGTCGATAAGGCCATGATTGGAAACTCAAACCAGGATGTGCCGTAGCTACCAAATACACCAACCCGTCGCCATATCCTATAGATCCACCTCAGGTACAAAGATTAAGACGAGAGTAACAGGAGACATTCTAGTCAGTTCGGAGCCCGTGCAGAAGTTAGTGGAAGGAAGAGAACAGGAATGGCGTCGCGTGACTATGAGGGTGTGACAGGTTGTTTGGACATGGGCGCTTACCAACCCTATCTACACTGTCACCCCACCACCTCAGGATCGAACTGTTGGCGAACTTCACAACCCCGTTACATCGTTATACCCCTCTTGCTGGCACCGTCCCCACGCCGTATAGAACCCCAACTGCACTACTAGCAAATGCCTCCTCAACCTAACCCAAGTCGTGCTACAGCCAACCTGCCAACATCCAGGAACTCTGTGGCTCGCTCTGTTGCACGGCTCTCGCGTAGTGCGGCAAAAGTATCGCTGCCTGGATTCGCGGAGCTAGGAGACGTAGCAAAAGCACTGGTTGAAGACCGGAAGGTCAGTTCCAGTAGGCGCTTTGCGCCTTGTTCTGTGGCGGGCCGGTGGTCTCTGAGTTACATGTAGACAGCACACCACAATGACAACGAGCTCTCAGAACTAGCTACGAGAGTGGAGGGTATATGTAGCCTCCTATGTGAACTTGATACGATGGACGACAGTGATGTTTCCGAGGCATTGAGGTAAGTTTTCGGAAGATCGAATAGCGCACAATGATATGAAATCCGTCACTATCGTCACCAGGAGACTTTACGAAATCAAAAAAGTACTCAACGAAGAGCTCAATCGCCAGCCTCGTTCAGGAATACTAGGTGCCGAACAGAGACAGCGCTTACTGGACAGCCTGAGGAGTGAGGTAGATAGGATCGTGGAGATCATACACGTTAGTTGTTTCTATGCGCCAGTCGTCGAACGAAGGTGCTGACAGGAGTCTTGAGCTACGATTAACGGCCGCGCAAGCTTAGTCTAACAGACACGACCCGATAGACAACGTACGTCACATTTAGCCTACACGTATCCTCATGAACTTACACTGGCTCGAATAAGTCTTGCCTCACGTGACCCCAAAACTACTGTACTCACCGTCTCTCCTCAGCCGTCGAGTATATATACAATGTATATTAGTACAAAATGAAGAGAATTGTCGTGCGCATCTGCGCGTATAAAAATCGGAATTTTGTAGTCGGACTGTGGGAAGTGGCCGAAGCTTTGTTTGGCTATGTTTGAGGCAAGACTTATGCGGGCCGCATACATCCGACTCTTCTTGTGTTCTCCCACACTCATAACCACAACCAACCCTTTACCCTACCACTTTCTACACTACTAGCCATGGCACGATTCACCACCGAGGGCCAAAAGTCCCAAATCTTGACGATGAAAAATCTTGGTATTGCAAGTAGTGTCGTTGCTCGCGCTGTTGGTGTTGATCGCACCACCGTTAACCGAATTTATCGTCGTTACCTCAAACCCCGCGCCACATACCCTAAGGCCATCCGCACAGGTCGTCCACGCCGAATGACGGCCAGGGATGATCGGCGTGCCCTGATTGGCTTGACTAAACTCCGCTTTGGCAACGCCGCCGAGCTACAGCGCGAGTATTTCCCCCACCTCCACCCCGATACAATCCGCCGGCACCTTAGGGAGCTTGGTCTCATGGCCCGTCGCCGTCAGCACGTTCCATCATTAACAGCTAAGCAAAGACTGGGCCGTCGTGGCTGGTCTGCGGAGCATTTAAGTTGGGATACTATCATGTGGGCGCGAGTCATCTTCTCCGATGAGTCAAAGTTCAATGTGTTCTCATCAGATGGGCTGGAGTATATTTGGAGACGCCCTGGACAGGCCCACGACCCTCGATATACAAAGAAAACCATCAAACATGGCGGCGGAAGCGTGATGGTGTGGGGGTGTATTACATGGAAAGGGGTCGGCCGTCTTCACCGGATCGACGGCATTATGAATGCAGTCAAATACACCGAGATACTCAAGGAGGAGCTTCTTGGCACCCTGAAGGATCAGCGTCTTCACGCGCACGACGTTACCTTTCAGCGTGACAACGATCCGAAGCATACATCCCGCTTGGCATCCGGGTGGCTCGAGTCAAAAGGCATCCAGGTACTCCCCTGGCCCTCAAACTCACCTGATATGAACATTATTGAGCATGTTTGGAGTCATCTGGACCGCAAGGTGCGCAAACGATCAACCCGCCCTAGTAATGAGGATGAACTATGGGATGCATTGAAGGAGGAGTGGGAGTGCATTGATCCTCTTGTTATTAAAAACCTGTATTATTCTATGGCTCGTAGAGTTGCTGAGCTGGATGCTAAGCGCGGAGGTAACACTAGATATTAGTTTGAATGACTTGTATATACATGGTTTTGGAGAAATGTACACCTGAACGGCAAGCCTCGTAGGCGCGAGAAAGTCTTGCCTCAAACATAGCCAAACAAAGCTTCGGCCACTTCCCACAGTCCGACTACAAAATTCCGATTTTTATACGCGCAGATACGCACGACAATTCTCTTCATTTCGTACTAATATACATTGTATATATACTCGACGGCTGAGGAGAGACGGTGAGTACAGTAGTTTTGGGGTCACGTGAGGCAAGACTTATTCGAGCCAGTGTAGAGTCGAGTAGTTCCAGATTCTCTTCGCCCATGAGATCACTGATACGTCCGTCATGTATGAGTGGAACCCTCACTCAGAGAGCGAAGAAACACAGCAACTGGCGCTTGACGGGTGTCGGCCGAGCTGTGACCGTTCGATCAGTAGGGTTTCGCGAGGTCGACTCGGAAAGACATCGGTCATATACAGAACATATTGCTCGCGCTCCGGCAGTAACGATGCCGCTAAGGTGTTATTAGTATACCATAAACCGACCATAATAGAAGGCTGACGGCTATCGCTGCAAGGCTATAGAAAATGAACTGAAATTGCTATCTCGGTGTTTGTATGCGCTTCCGATCCTGCTGTTCGCTTTCAATATGAGCACGACACTAACTAAGCTGCGGTACGAAGGCATCCCAACATAACGAGTGTGATGGGGATCACGAAAGGATACAACGGTGTCAACGGCTATGTCGTTGTTGCAAGTGAGCCGCGTGTTTCTTCTGACATGCATTATTGGCAAACTCATTCGACTGTGTTTTCGTTAGGTGGAATATCAATTTGTCAGTTTATGCACCAGGTAGACTCCGGAGTTAAACTTGTCAAATGCGTGAGAAAGCATCTGTAATGGCGTAGCCTACTCACTCGAATCGCAAATACTTTAGATCCAAGGTTTTGAGGTAGGTTAATATAACATCACCACTCTCTGCGTGTATGCTTGTGATGCTAACGCTGATGTGATCCGAGGACGCACTAGTGATCATCAAGGGGCTTGACCGACCGTTTGGCCTTGATGTAATCGTTACCAGTATCATAGTCAAGACTGAAAAACTGACCAGGCTTGCTGTTCCAGTGCGGCGAGGTTACCGTCAAACCCAACGGGCATCTCGTCGCGTCACCCGTGTTTCTGCCTCATTTTGGTCCTGATCCTCGCTCTGGCCCTGATGCTAGCTGTTATGCTTCCACGCGGTTCACGCTTGTAAGTTCTAACAAGGACCGATTAATGCGCTGGTAAGCGGCTAAGCTTTGATACCTGTTTTGACGTAATTAGGATTCGGACCTTTGTGACAAAACATCAAATCCGGCTACCTGGCTTGTACTAGAAATCTACAATATCAACACACGGCGGGCCGTCCACCCAGAACTTGCTACTTTTTTGGGTGATGTTGCGAAGCTGGGCCGACAGACGTTTACAGTGCTACAGGTTGCGCATCTGGCAGCCAAGGACAAGCTCGTTCCAGGATGGCTCGACCATGACTGGGACGAGGCGAGCGCTCCTCCATTTACCCTGAATACAGGAGACATCGGTTATACTCTAGGACAAGATCGAAGAACTTTTTGGACTCCGATCAAGCTGGGCCAAGTGGGACTTGACACTGATGTAAGCCATTAAGCTCATTGATTTATCGATTTGGAGTGACTGATAATGGGTGTTGCTCATAGACTGCTAGGTTTTCTCTTGGCTGGGGCTGCGATCATACCCATTACAGGGGAAGCCGCGCTGAGAGCGACCAGTGGATGAGGTAAGCGCTCACAAGGCAGTGTGCACCATGTGATGGAGGATAAATGCGTGGTGTTGCAGTGTTGACATGTGTGTATATGGTTGTGCGCGTCAAGTGTTCGGGTGGACACATAGGCATGTTGAAATCTCGTATGAGTGGGCAAGGCAAGAAAGAGCATCTCTGCGTGGTCGTGGGATGGAAGTGGAAGACATGCAGTTTTGTAGGTTGATCTGCTGTGTGTGTTGCTATAATCTAATCGGTCTGTCACACAGGCCGGAAGGTAGATCTCTTCATACACTTTCGTCGTATTGAGCCAACCAAGCTATCTCGAACCGTTATACTTCCACCGTAACCCGTCTATGCGTTCTGACCCTCGAGCGTTCTGGGGTTTTCTGAGCACCAGCAGAGGCCGGGTTGAAGATTAACTATTATGTGTATGTAGGCTTCCGTGTTGTCGTTCGACATAACGATGCACTAAAGCGCGATACACCATAGTCGATATGAGGCGACATGCTTGTCAAACTTTTGGGACTACAAGTACCAGAAGATACTGCAGTCGGGTCTGGCGACAATGCCTGGTAGCTATCCAGGATCGTATATCGAGGAGGTCTCGCGGGATGAAACGGATTAGATACACCTTGTTTGTTCCGTTAGATTGGTCATATAGCGCATACATTGTCGATTTTATTTCTGAGTACAAGTCGCTCACATTCGGGCCAGAACAAGTTTAGTCTATTTTCAAAGTTCGCGCTCAAGTCTTGTTTGCATGAGGGCAGAGTTCAAATGTTTAGGTTAATCAGAGCATAGTCCCTTACAGATAGTACGTAGAACCCAACTTGTTATCATTGAACTATAAACAGAATGTGGAAGCAAAATGCTGGTGCAATCGAACAAGAGAGTCCACCGCGGATAATTGCTCCAAGGTAGAGCTTGTGATCACTTGCTCGTTACTCGTACGTATTCATACGAACCTATTTTCCATACAACAATCCCGTTTCTTCACACACAGCCATGGTATAGTTCACATGTAGCTCCGCAGACTACGCCGCATGTGCTCCCACTAAGCCTACGGCTCTTGCCGTCGAAGTAGGACAGGCCTCGCGTACCAGTACTACTCGATTGCGTGGAGAGCTGTGCGTCAATTGGCGCTAGAGTTGAGCGAGCGATTGTGAGCGACACGACGTAAAGGCGCTAGTCTATGGGTATTGTTTGGGCGGAGATAGAACGGATGAGGCGAGCACTGAGGAGTACAGCGAGTTGAGAGTTTAGTGAGGACGTGACTCATGGTGGCTTTCGGAGAGCTGATCAAGGGAGTAGTGGGATAGGAGCGATGAGTAATTCCCCAGTGCCAAATTGGGAGGTTTATTAGCCAGCTCGTCGTCTTCGTTCAGTACACAGCCCAGAGACCATTGAACCGACTCTCGTCGAGTGCTGAAGTGACTCACTAGTCAAAGTGAGTAGTTAAGAAGCAACAGATCGGATGTCTCGGTGCGAAATCGGTGCAACGGCGCGCTCTTGGCAACCCACGTCACAGTTTCGTGAAACGGGTTACACGAGCCAGTCCAGATTGCGAGATAGCCGGGTTCATAGCAGTAGCCCGGCTATTAGCCAGTAGCTCACAGGGATACATGTACGGCCCGAGACCCAAGTCATACCTCCACGTCGCTCGTTGAGTCGCTCGCAAGTGACAAAAGCTGGTTAGAGATGAACGTCCACGCGATCACGTGATCGTGACTAGCATTCGACACGCGTCTCGTCGTGGATGAAGCCCGTAGAGCCCTGAGATCTGTTGTGCGTCTTGCGCTGTTTGACCACTATCCACCGCTTTGCGACTATGAAGGATCATTGAGAAAGGTCACTCGACGAGGTGATTAGTTGGTGCTACGCAATTAGATAGACCCTCTTAGGACGTCTGGCACCGAGAGGTGATATAACAGAGGCACAAACTATCTCATACTTTCCGTCTGCACGAAGAACAACCCCAAATGCCCTGGGGGCAAGACACGGCCTCTGTAGAACTAACGATAGAACGAAAGTTTGTATCACATCAATATTGCTCCCAGCGAGTGTACAATGGCGTCGGAGATAGCGTGCGGGAATGAACAGGATAACCTTTGCCACCCGATAAGACCACATATACTCACCTCAATTGAACGCACGCGTCTCTTAACGAGCGTCGCCCTGTTCCTATACACCTTGTGCTTCGGCGCTCCAGTCTTCTGGCAGGACCAGGTAAATTGTCACTACTCTTGGTCTCTGGGTTGCGTCCAGTTAACCGCAGGGTTGAAAGGTTTAATGGTGGGTTCGACGACAGGATTGAGAGTAGTTAGTATTCAGCCCATCAAAAAAAATGGGTATACAGCACGTTTGGCGAAGGGTACGTTCGAGGATAGCAGGCCAGGTGCAACTTACTCACCGCCAAACTCGACCGACCAATCCCCACAAGCGCAACATCTAATGCTCGATTCGTGATCGCGACCATAGTCTAAGTATCAGAGTCAGTGTCCAGTACGTATCACGAATAAATCAGGCTTAGAGTGAGGCGTACCTCACCAGTGACCCACTTATTTGTCCGGGGTCTCTTAGTATGTCATCTCTCCGATTGATGCGATTTCCATCTTCAAGAATAGCTCAGGTCGAGCTTTGATAACTTAGCGAGATGCCGATCTAGTACTTCAATTCGTATCGCAGCTCCTGCAGCACTACTATTAGGCAGGACTGTCGGTGTGCGTCGGTTGCTGACTGGAACCTGATTTTGTGAATCTCAAAGGAGTTTCCCCACATCAACGAAACTATGGCTAGGGTGCCTAAAACAGACAGACCTTCAAGTACCGGAAGCGTCAAACCAGTCGTCGTATCTCATACATCTATAATAATGTCAAACGTAAGGAAAGAGGGATGGCTGATAAGAGACGTACCAGTCATTAGAGTCTGGAGTGGCTCTTATTAATTACTCGATTTACGGTTTACCACCCCACTAGCCCTCCTCACACAATCATTGCCGTCTGTTAGCTCCTTTATCGATCGCTCTTGCTACATGCAAGCTCGGCTGAGCCGAATCCCTTAGCTCTTACGTTGCGGGAGGCCGTCCGTTAGACTAAAGGAACTAGACGCTGATTTTGACGAGCAGAGAGTTGAATTGAATACCAATTCGGGAGTCAAAGTGTGAGATAAGTGTGTCAACAAGAGAATAAATGAGGCTGGACAATCTAGGTGTGTCTACGTGCAAGGCAAATATCGCAGCCAGGTCCAGGATACAAGTACTAGCAGACACGACAGAGAGCGAAGTTTCACAAAAGAAATGTTTCGAAATCCAGTAGTAGGTGAAGTTCGATAACACGGGTATATGTGTGCCGAAGGTAGAAGAGCAAACGCCGTCGCGTGACTTACGGATTATAACGTGTGATGTGTTGTTTGGACACTGGCGCCTCCAGCGCCTCGGCTATCCGGTGCCCACGCGGTCCCGACCACCACTAGCCCATCACACCTTCATACCCCTTTTCTATCAGTATCTTGTTCACACTATACAGAACCTCCGTCATAACATTTGCCGGTGCTTCCCAAACTACTTTCCGTCGGGCTGTAGCTGATATGCCAGTGTTGGGAAGCTCTGTGGCCAGCTCAATCGCGCGGTTTTCGCGTAACGCAGTAAAGGTCTCCCTGCCTGGCTTTACTGAGCTAGGCGACGTAGCAAAAGCACTGGCTGAGGACTGGAAGGTTAGCTCCAACGGGTGCTAAGCGCCTTTCTAGTGTATCGGTCGTTGATCTGTTACATACAGACAGTAGATTGCAACGCAAATGAATTTGCAGAGCTGATTGCGCGAGTGAAGGGTCTCTGTGATATCGTACATGATCTTGGGGCGGTTGAACAATCTCACGTTTCTGAGGTGTCGAGGTAAGTAGTGTCGAAGCTGAACCATGTTGAATGATATGAGACTATCATTATTATTAGGAGACTATATGAGATTAAAGAGTTATTGAGCGAGGAAATCAAGCGTCGGTCACGTTCAGGAATACTAGGCGCCGAACAGAAGCAGCGGTTGCTGAACGGTTTGAGTCGCGAGGTCGACAGGGTTGTGGAAGCTATCCTAGTCAGTGGTTTTGATGCAGCTAAATGTCAAATAACAAAGCTAACAAGAATGTTAAGATACGATCAGTGCTCGTACAAGCTCAGTCTGATAAGCATAACCCGGTGGAGAATGTACGTCGCACTCAGCCCTTGTGTCCTCTCAAACTGATGTTCTAGTAGTTCCAAGTTATTCCTGCTCATGAGATCGTCGATACGTCCCTCATTAGCGTCAGGAGTTGGCGAGGTCGACTCGGAAAGACTTCGGTGATATACAGAACATACCCCTCACGCTCGGACAGTAGCGACGTTGCTAAGGTATTACTATCGATATGCTATGGCTTGAGAAAAATAGCAGGCTAACGACTATCAATGCAAGGCTATAGAAGCCGAGCTGAAATATCTATCTCGGCGTTTGTATGCGCTAATATAGCTGCTCTTCACTTCCTTTACGCGCGCAGCACTAACTAAGCTACGGTATGAAGGCACCCCAACATTGCGAGTGTGATAGGGGTTACGAAAGGGTACGACGGCGTCAACGGCTACGTCATTTCTGCATGTGAGTTGCGTGTTTCTTTTGACATGGGCCGGAAGATTGATTTGAATGCGTTTTCGAGGCGAAATGTCGCTAGCTCAGTTTATGCGCCAGGTGGACTCTGGAGATAGTCTTGCCAAATGTGTAAGAAAGCATATGTAGTAGTTGAGCTCACTCGTTCAAAGCACAAATACTGTAGATTCAAGGTTACGAGGTGGGTCGATGTACTATCATTGTTCTCTGCCCGTAGGCTTGTCAGACTGACGCTAATATGAGCTAAGCACGCAATAGCGACCGCCTGGGAGGTCTTCCAATACTTCCGCATCCAGGTAATCACCATAAATGCGATAGTCAGGGCTGAGAAACTGACCTAGGCTTGCTGTTCCAGTGTGGCGACATTACCGTCAAACCTAACGGGCATCTTATCATGTCGCCTATGCCTAGTGAGCATATCTCTGCGTACTTCGAGCTTGTGAGTTTTGATGAATGCTAATCAACGGGCCAGGGAACTGCTAAACTTTGATTTCTGTTTGGGTACAATTAGCGTTGGCGCTACGATGGAGCGAACCCGGCTACCTTGCTAGCACTGAAAATTTACAATATCAACAAAGGGTCTGCTCACCCAAGGCTTGCTGCTTTTTTGGGTGATGTTGCGGTGTTGAGCCGGCAGACGTTTACAGTGCTGGCGGTTGCGCGTCTGGCTGCCAAGTACAAGCTCTTGCCAGAAGAATCCGGACATTCCTGGAAGGATTCGAGCGTTCCTCCGTTTGTAATCAAGCCAGGAGATATCGGCTATACTGCGCAACAGAGTCAGGGGAGCTTTTGGACTTCGGCCAAGCTGGGACAAGTGGGGCTTGGTGGTGAGGTCCGTGACCAGATTCTGTGGCTTACATATCTGGAGCGAGTACTAATGAGGGTAGCCTATAGATGACCGAGTGTTGTTTTGTATGTAGCTGCAATCGTAACCGAGACAGGAGAAGCTACATTGAGAGTAGCCGATGGATGAGGTAAGCGCTCACAGGACACAACATGTACTATGGACCAAGAACGAGTGTATTGCAGTGTTCTATTGTGCAACTGTAGAGGTACCTCGCTCACCTGGACGAAAGAGATACCCAGTCATGTGCTCTATCAATGGGCCAGGCAAGAACGAGCATCTCTTAGTAATTGTGGGATGGAAGTGAACCGCGCCTTGATGTGTATGTTGATTTGCTTTATCTATTGCCGTAGCCTAACAAGTTTAGTATATAGGTACCCATGTGTACAGCAGTGTAAGGCTTCGACGAACAGGGCCAGCAAAACCCTCTCACGGACCATTATACTTCCACCGAAATCTATCCATGTATGCTGACCGTCGCGCATTCTGGGGGTTTCTAAGCACTAGCGCCGATCCTTGCTCTCCTGGAATAGACCCAGCAAAGGTGGGGCTGGAACTTAGCTATAATATGTGAGTAGGTTTCTGCGTAGCCATTCGACATCAGGGTATCAACGCAGGATACACCACAGTCATCGGTATAGGGGAGTATACTTGTCGGACTTTTGGGACTACAAGTATGAGAAGATGCTGCAGTCAGGTCTGGCGTCGATGCCCGGTAGCTATCCAGGATCGTATATCGAGGAGGTCTCGGAGGATGCAACGGATTAGATATACCCTGTTTGTTCCGTTAGATTGGTTATATAGCGCATACATTGTCAATTTCATTCCTGAGTACAAGTCGCTTACATTCGGGCCAAAACAGATGTAGTCCGTTTTCATACTTCATGCTCAACTCTTGTTTGCATGAGGACAGAGTCTAAGTGTTTAGGTCGATCAGAGCATAGTGTTTACAGGCGGCGCGTAATGCTCAAGTTATTACTGAAGCACGCGGGGAGGCAACAGAGTACGGAAGCACACTAATGCTAGTGTAACCGAACTACAGTATCCAACAAAATCCTTAGCGTGTGACTAAGCGCCGAGACTGTTAGCACTAGTGCGCCACATGTAGCGTACATATAAATACATAAAAAATGCCATAAGAAAGCACAGCATCTCAGCTATAAAACAAATACAGAAACACGCTTATAGCTTTCGAAATGACGGAGATACAGTCTGTACAAAACTGGAAGTACACTATAACAATTTTGTTGCCAAAATGCAAATTGCCCACACCAACTTTTGTCTGTCCCAATACTCTATGTACATAGAACTTGGGGCTCCAATGGTGGGGTGAATAGATATATAGATATGAAAGCTTTAACATATGAGGCAGGTAGAGTGTTATTGGGCCTTTTGGTAGGGATATGTGTGTGTAGAGCAGCTGGGGGGGTGTTTGAACACCAGTGGTACAGACCATGGCCCCACGCAGCTCACAGACTATCTGGAGGGGTTGGATGAGAAGCTTTAGGCTGTAGAAGCTACTATATGCTGTTTTAAAGCTGAGCTGGGCTTGTTTATCCTGGTTCTGGGTGGGCTAGATGTGCATACATGCAGGTTTGGAGTCATAAAAGCGACTATTGCAAATGGTACAATAAAGCCTGCAAGACGAAACAGAGCTAGCAGCGTGTACTGAGTCCCAAAGAGTGTACTTGTATAGTTTACAGAGAGCATACATCTGCTTTATGCCCTGTAGCTCATTAGTTTTATCAAGGTTTCAACCC